>JBCFYV010000748.1:0-108039 GCA_039000515.1 Timema cristinae
CAAAATCAGTAACGTCCAAAACAAAATAAGTACTTTTAATTATGTTTAAAATATTGTTCGAGTTGGATTAAAAGAAATATTTAAAAAAATGAAATAGTATGAGAAAACTTAAGCTTACGTTTATTTTAAATGTAATATATAACAGGTAATTAAAGATCTTCACATTTATAACAAAACAGTGATCTTTACAAGTGTTGGCAACCCAAAACCTAAACATATGATTTTTGAACTGTCATCCAGGTAAAAACCTATCGTGAACGGAATATATTATATTAAACCCGCATCTGTTGACACCTTATATAAACATCAGTCTCCTTTAATTTGGTTTTTCCGGTGACGGGGAGTCGGGATTTGAATCCTAAATGGATTTTCTGGGTGGATTTTCCTAAATATTTCTCTCCCCCTCTTTACGCGAATATGAGCATAATGCCTCTAAATTATGTTTCTCGTTCCTACCCCATGACATAAATTGTTACTTAGCCCAATACTATCATATGTATATACCCCACATCTTATGTGTATAAACAATTATGTAAACCACATAATCTTGTATTGAAATACGTAATTTAATTGTTCCCAGGCTCAGGTGAGAGTGTGTGCCCCTTTTTATGAGCTCCAATCGACTTACAAACTGATCAAAGGTCCTAATTTCCCTTGTTTTTTGTGTGTAGGTATATATTTTGTATTTATTAACCGGTCTATATAACAATCTTCAGTTTATCGAACCCTTGCGCGCGTGAAGAGCTCGTAACTAAAACACATCAAACTTTGAAAAGTATTGGTGTTAGAGAAATGAGTCTTATATCAAAATAAAATTCAGTTCAAGATGATCATTTCATACACTTATACTACCCCTTCATTATGAATCTTTCATTAGAAAACAATTTTTTCAAAGCAAACCAATTTTAGTATGGGAATTTTAATAATATCTCCATGTGTTTTAAGGTTTTTATAACAAATTATTAACAAACTACTATGGTTGTCCAAGTAGTTTACGAGAAACTGTGAGTTATGTTTTAGGAATTTCCGAGTATTTGATAGCGGTAAACATGATCCCGCTTGATTTTCCCTGCAATAACTTAAGAATGTGGCCGTCTCGCGTGCTCGTGTCATGAATTCAAATATCGTCTGCACTTTGCACGGAGCCTATACTAAGGACAAAAATTATTTTTTTAAATGCCTCTAAGTAATTTAATATCATATAAAATCTAAATATCAAATTTGATAAAAATCTTATGAAACAGTTTTGATTGTTGGCCCACGCACAGATAGACATGGAGGCAGACCAAATTGGAACACCCAATGTTTGCTTTTTGATAGGGGCACATTAAAACTAATTGGAAGATTGATCATAGTCTAGGGTCGAAAATTGTAACAATTATAACTTTTTTAATACAAAAATATAATTATATGTCAATAATATTCAAAGCACACTAATTGTGAGCCCATATATACCGTTAATAATAAACAAAAACCATGTTGGGTGCCATTTATAGGATAAGAGGCGAATGCTTACTAATAGAACCTTTACTCGAGCAGACATGGCTACTTACAGAAGAGATTGTAAGTCTCTGATCTGATCATCCATTTAGATCATTGTCTGATAAAGTGAGGTGTTGTGTTGGGGAAAAGTGGCAACGTTGTAAACCTGGGGTAAATTTAAAAAGGGAAACTCTCCTCAATGTGGAGACATGTTTCTTTGTTATTGACAGATGATAGTTCTCTTACATGGGAGACGCCCCCTTTGGGTCTACGGGGAAGGGTTGGGGGGGGGGGGGGGTTATCGTGACCTTTCCAGCCCTCTGCGAAACCAACAACAGGTTAATATAGTGTGTGTATGTGAGAGCTAGCCATTTACTTCAAAAAATAGCACTATTGACCCTGCAATATATGTAGATAGCAATCGATATAAAAGGGCCCACACATCCAACTATGGTGTCGGATGTGTGATAGAGTTTCACACAGGTATCATGCTTAGTTACTGTATTTTACCTCAATATTGTCACAACTGCGCAATAACTAAAACGGAATTGATAGAGGAGTCCCATATTTGGTACAGCCGACATAAAGAGGACTGTTAAATAAATTACACAAGTTCCTCTCCTGTCATGGAGGGGGAAGATGTGGAAAGACTTTGTAAAAAAAAGTTTAAATAGTATTTTTGCCAACAACAAAGTTTGAAAATGTATCGTAATGATATAAATATCACAAAAGAGGGTTGTGTCAACCCCAAGTTTCAAAGCGCCTTGTCACTGGACTTAAAAAGTAATGGAATATGTGTTGGATTGAGGGGGTTTTCTATCTGGAATATGTCATATTTTGTCCCCTATCTACTCACGTTTAATGGACGCGCATTATCTCTAATTCACCTTTCCTTAAATTAGAAAAAAATTTTGTGTGCACGGTGTCGTATCACTCGTTCTGGCTATGCATATTTACACTATTGGGTTAGGGATAAACAAAATGTTGAATTTAAAGGAAATGTATCTTCATTTAAGTGAAGGGAGAGCAGAGAACAAGTATCTACTCTCAATACATCCGACCGGGAGTAAAGACCCCTGGCGCTCTATCATCGACAAAACAGTATATAGAGAGCGTGACGACTTGAACCACTCGACCACTGATACGGGGGAAATAAATGTTAATTGAATGATGCTAAGCGATTATTGTTTAACAATACAAACTTTACCTAAAATAGCCATGTGTGAATACTAGATGAATACTTCAAACAGTCACGAGTCTATTATATCCAGGAGGCCACGTGTGCTTGTATCCCAACTAGAGGATATCTAAATCAACTATCGATAGAGACATCCAAAGTCTTTCAGTGTCCATCCCTTGCGTATTTGTCCAGCCCTAGCTACGCAAGAGAAGAGGGGTAACCCAGGTAGGGAGATAGTCAGGTAAGAGGTTGCGGGTCGCCCTGTAGAGGACCCGCTCACCTTCAAAAGCAGAGATTGGCTGGAGCTAACTAACACCGGGAGCTCCCGGGCACTAACACAGCTCGCTCGACGATATAAAAACAATACAGAAACCTTACTGTCTGTCTACCTCGCCTCGGAGATTAATCGTCGACACGAGATTAACCAAGCACTGAGAGAACAAGAACATCATTTCAATTCCAATTTGGTACTAGAGCAAGAGATGGCACAGCCGTTCACTGTTGGGAACAGTTCACGATGATTCAGTTCATTTGTCTAGTTCAGTTACATGTGAATTACAAAGATCGACTGACTTGTAAGCTCTAGGTTAGTCGTTTGTGGACGACCTACACCTGTGGAAATTATATTATTACTATAATTATTAGGTGTTCTGTCTTACGACAGGTCCATTCCTTTAGTCAGTGAACTTAGAGCACCAATGCGCCCTGTCCTATGCCACTTCATTCAGCTCCCAGAATTTTCTTCTTTCCTTCAAGTGGCCCAATACTTGAATTCTCCTTCTTCCTAAGCTCCTCTTTCCCTCATTCTTTCCTTCTATGATGTCATGCAGAAGACAGTTCCTCCTAATGATGTGTTCGCCCCAGTTTTATTTGTACTAAATAATCACATCCAAATGGTTCTCTTCTCCCCTATTCTTCTTAAGACTTGTCCATTTGTCACCCTGTCTGTCCATCTGATCTTTTCAAGTTTTCTCCAGCACCACATTTCAAAGCTTTTCCAAGTATTCGTATTTCTTTTCTACCTCTTTAAGTATGCGGCGCATGCTAAGCATGCATAGAGGATTCGCCCCTGATCTCCTGTTATTGATACTTTTTTCGATACAAGTACAGTATATATACTTTTATTTTAGATAATTGAGATGAGTGAGGCGTTGATAGTTAATTTGCGATACCACGTCCTTATTTGTCACATTGTTTATGTGGTAAATCTCAGCTAAGAGTGCGATTGTTTACTGTGATGTCGCTTCTCGGTCACTTTAAACTAGTTCACTTAAAAACGGTAAGCAAGCTCGACTAATTCAATTGGAGTAATTTAAACATGTATATATTATTGAGTTTCCCAATAAAAGTTTAGACTAAAAAACCTCCCCGATCTTTTAAATAAATTGAAACAATTTAAAATTCAGGGAAGTGTGGAGAAAGTTAATGAGGTTGGAGTTTTTTTTAAACTGTATGCACAGTGTCTTGCCTACCCCACAAGGGACCAGCTTGATTTTATATATATGTATGTATGTATGTATGTATGTATGTATGTATGTATGTATGTATGTATGTATGTTATGTATGTATATATATGCATGTATGAATGTATGTATGTGTGTATGTATATAATTTAAGGGTAGTTTATTTTTTAATTTTTGAAAGTGATCTTCATGATTTATTTCAAATTTGAGTATCTGTAAAAAAAATCAAAGATTTCTTTTCATTCTTTAAATATATAAATAGTTTTAGAATAGCTTACAAATGACTGATTTTAGAGCAGTAGACATATTTTTAATGAGGTTTCAACAATTTCGTTACAAATTTATACACACAGATAGTTCATTGTGTTTGGAAAAATGATTGAGTGTAGTTAACTAAAAGTTTATTTTTGAAAAAAAAAAATCCACTACACACTATATTAGAAAGTTTGTACATGTCACTAATTTTGTTTTTCACTACATCCTTTTAGCCATTGCATTATAAACAAGGAAATAATAACGCTGTCTTTGGGCTGAGGAAGGTAGAATTAAATTATTTTTACCCATACTTTTGTGGAGGGAGAGTGGAAAAAACTATTTAATAAAAGAACAACCTCGATAGTTTTCATTCAAACCTCGTTAATTCCGTAACCAGCTACACAGTATATTGCTTAAGCGACGCCTTCAGCTCAGACCAGTCAAGGACCAAAGTACTGTAGCTCCACAATACTCTTAAAACACAAGCTATTAGCTAATATTCCTAACGTCACATTAGTTTTCCTCTTGTAGTGGACGAGGTATGCTTGGTGGTCAGAACATGTAACTAAACTCATTACGGATGCTGGACAGGCGCCCATAAGATAACACAATAATCTGCATGTCACTCGCGACGTATTTATAGGTCCGTGGAAGATTTGTGTGTGTGTGTGTGTGTGTATGTGAGTGTGTGAGTGTGTTGTAATTGTAGGTTTCCGAGTCAAGAGCTAAGTGCGTGTGTATGTGTGTGTTTAGATCTTGCCAGTTTAAGAGGGTTCACTCCACGAGCAACAACTACACAAGTCTTTGTTTTTATTCCATGCCTTTCAAGGTCACAACTAAACTTTTCATGTAAACGAGTTGTCTCTTGACAATTTTATGAAATAGTGCTGCGTTGGATCGAATGCAATTTGCATGACAGGACATGGGTGTTTATTTAAAATAAAGTAGGCCTACATGTATACACCAGATATAAATATTTTATAGTATCTAATGTCGTTGTTTAGTTTTTTTATATACTAGAAGTTTTAGATTTTAGTAAATCTTAGCTATTTTGTACATTTTGTCAGTACATTAATAAAATATATTAAGATTTATTTTATTAATATTTTAATGTTTAGTTGAATTTTTAATTTACCATACCTTATATAAATTCACTGCCTCAAGATGCATTAACAATATTATATTAGAGACGCGGTGTAATATATATATATATATATATATTATATATATATATATATATATATATATATATATAATCAGTATGTATACATTCTGAGGATAAATAGTTGTGATTAGCTCAAATCTAACTTTGAAATTCCGGTAGGTTTAAAAATAACAAATACAAAAATTTGTTTTGATCATTAATCCTTAAATATTTTGAATTCAAAACAATATGAATTAACACAACAGAGAATTTTAAAAAGGCGGCATAAAATTCACATAGCCATATAATTTAAAATAAGACTGTATTTTGGAAAGTTTCAGTGATTTATTACTTTGGTGTTGCCAGACTCTTTTCACCCTAATGTAAGTACATCTTTATCCAATGGATTAAAATATTGATGATCATCGTGTTTAACGTGATAATTAAAAATATATATGTCCTATTTAATGAGGACACCACTAGAGCTAGGTGACTACTAGTTCTGAATTTTTGGAGACATCCTTGAAATAAGACTTAAATGTCCCTGATGGATTCAGTAGCACAATCACCATATTCAACCTCAAGATTCATCTTATTAACATCTAACAAATGACAGTTACAAACGATATCTATCCACTCAGCAGCATGGACTCTGAATCAAATCTTCCTGCTCTTATGTACAGTAATCCCCAGGTCTTCTTTGGTACTGACTTACAGCTCATAGCTGACTTCTGACAGTCAACATTCAGGCATATACCTAAATTTTGACTGTCAGAAGTGACAGCTGCTGGACACATGTTTTTGCAAATCATAGGGCTCAGCGTAGGGATACATAATTTGGTCTGGTAACTTTTCAAAGTCGTCAGCTGTGAGCTGTCAGTCAGCACCAAAGAAGCCATGAGGCTACTGTATATATATATATATATATATATATATATATATATATATATATATATTATATATATTATATATTATATATATTATATATTAAGAGAGAGAGAGAGAGAGAGAGAGAGAGAAAGAGAGATAAAAGCTTCTACTGAGATACTTTTATTTTCAAAGTATTATTAAATAAATAATATCACATAAACTTTATTTCCTATGAAAATCCGACTGTTACATTCTAACATTATGCTATCACCATGCTATCACCCATAACTTTTCTTTAAAATACTCAAAGATTTGTCATAATAATTATGCTTCGCATATTATTTTCTATTTATAATTTAAGTGCGTAGGCTGGTTCCTTATGTTCTTGTACATATATATATATATATATTATATATATATATATATATATATCAATGCAGCACTACATTCCACAGACTTAATTTATTGACACTGTCCAACTACACAAATACAAAAAAACTATAATGTGTATTATGTTCCATTTAAATGTCTTCTATGTCTCCTATTAATGGTTTTAGAATTGATGGCTCCAAAAATGCCTAGGAAAGATTAGATCCCTTTACTCTAAAAGTTAAGGCACTAGAATAGTCGAGCAGGAATTCATAAACACTAGAAACCAAAGTGGGTTTATAATCTTGCTGATTGGAGCTGTCCTGCATTAGGAGAACAAACAGGAGAAGAGTAAAACCCAATGGCAATGCAATAAGTGTTGTGACTCCTAATTAGATTACATCATTATATTTACAAATATTCATTCTAGGCTCTGATTTCAGTTACTCTCGTTTCCCGGGAATTTAGGTCTTAATAATTAACCAAAATATGTTGATTGTGGATCTTTTCAGTGTGGAAAGTTTCCACTTTTAATCTATGTTTACAAGTTGAAAATTTTCTATCTGAAAAGTCCAAGCATTTGTATATTTTGATTGATAGTGATGTCGTAAATGGCCGGGAAATGAAAGGTAACTTATATAGGAGTCTAGTATGTATATTTATAATTAGTTATTTAATTTGATAAAGAGTTATCACACAAATTGTATTGGCGTTTGTACTGTCCTCCATTGTTAGTTTTTCCACTTCCCGGGCAGCTCCACCCAGAAGCGTTATAAACTACTTAGTTGATGTTAGGGGGTGTGGTGGGGGGAGGGGAGCATAACAATATACGTATAAAAACTTGTGTTGGGTAAAGGTATAGTAAAATGGTCTAGTAAACTCCCTAGAAAGATGAACTTTCCATGTCCTTGCTTCCCTCACTTTGTCTATTGTTCTTGCGGTAAACGTGAGCTCTTTCAGGAATAACTGATGAGCTTGTAGTTTTGAAGACCTTGAACTTCCTCGGTTAATGGCAAGCGCTACACTTTCAAGGTCAACACATTTTTCCTAAGAGACCAATCTAACCAATGCATATTATTATGTGAATTATTATTTCATAATCAGCCCGTTTCACAGTGGATCATGGCAAATACTTATTACTACATCCTAACACCCATCTGATCTATCCACATTCTTACACTTAAGGAATAGAAATGAGGAGGTTAGAATTTAAATAAAAGGTGCACGCATTTTGTTGCATGTAAAGTAAGAATCCACTGTTAAAGTGACTCCCGGTAGGGATTCAAAACCCAATTTTCGCGTCACCAGCAATTAAGTCTAATGGGAGAGCGACGCGTTTGAACAGATGTTCCACCTTTTATTTTGGGGACGCGGCAGTTGGTCTAAATGGCACTTGGCCTAAAGGCATTTGGCCTAAAAATGAAACCAAAAGTAATTTGGCCTAAAAGGCGTTTGGCCTAAAAAGGCATTTGGCCTAAAGGCAGTTGGCCTAAAAGGCATTTGGCCTAAAAGGCAGTTGGCCTAAAGGCATTTGGCCTAAAATGTAAATTTAAAACCTTCGGTTATCTTCGGAAATTAAAAGGTACTGTTAGTTGTTTCATCTGAATATAGATAGCACAACTGATGCAAGGTAGTTACAATATTTCTAAAAACATTGACAATATCCTACATACAACTAGATCAGTAGTTCACAAAACACTATATCACCTTTTTTATATATAGATTTCCGATATTATTTCCTTGTTAATATATCTCATGGTCATAAAGTTAACGAAAAAACAATAAGAATACCCCATTCTCAACACCGTTTACGCGCGGTAAAATTATATGCGTACATTCAAATTATGGGGACTTTTGACAACTTATTCCGAAAGGAAAAATGAAAGTGGAAACCAATATTAACCCCCCCACTTTAAATTTGTCTGAAGTGACGCCCGATTTTCGTTTAGCGCTACTGAGATATATATGAACATTTTTTTTATCTATTGTACTAATAATTAATATATAAATAATAGTGACGCATTAAATAAATTTTGCCAGTAAATATTACAATGGTCATATATAAACTTAAATTATGGTTTTGACTAGATCCTTAACTCTATTATTATTGTTAGTATTATTATTATTATACAAAATTAGTACAGTTTTTTTTTAACCCGTTTAACTATTTTTATTACGGTGATATTATTAAGAACATGGGCTATGTTAACACGATAGGTCCTTTGTTTAAAAACTATATACTAATTTCCCTCCTAGTAATTTAGCAAAGCATTCTCAGGAATTATTTCAACTTGTGAAAAAAATTACAAAAGATTTTATGGAATTGTCGTTGGTCTTTTTTTAAGTCTTCATAAAACGTAAAAATACAAAATGTGGAAGCCTTTACAGGATGATAACTTCCTAGGGCAAGAAAAACGTACGATGTAAGCAAGTGGACCTCCGAAAAGCCAATGGCTGCAGCAGAGGCCAGAGGGATAGATCTGACGAGCTTTGGTTGGTAAAAATATCTCACCGCTAGGATCGCTTGTGTTCTCCCATTCCAAAAAGTGACACTCTTATAGCCTAGAGGCAAACAGACGTGACTCAAGTTGGCCCGCCACATTGCCGAAAAAAAATTCTTTTTTGTCTAATCGTTTGTGCTCTATTTATGCTCATATGTTCCCGAACATGAACATTTGTGTTGTTAAACTGGCCAATTTAGAAAATATTTAATTTGGCGGGCCAACTTGAGCTCAAGCTAGCCTGCACATATTGAAAAACACAACATAACAAAATTTATTTAAGTCAATCCATTGTATTCCGTTTGTGCTCATATGTGCCCGAAAATGAACATTTGTGCTTTAAAATTAGAAAATCTAGAGAACATTTAATGTGGCGGGCTAACTTGAACCTTCCCTATATCATAAACTGTAGAAAAATATAGTTAAAGCTGGCCAGCCACATTTTTAAATATCAATGTAACAAAATTCTGTTTTCGCCATTAGTTTGGGCTTCGTTTGTGCTCATGTGTACCCCGGAAATGAACATTTGTCCTATAAATTATTATCATTATTATTAGCACCACGTCTTACTACCCATTCGGGTTGTACGCACTTACGCTAATGTGTAATGGTAGGGTGATTGTGAATAAATGAAGGACTACGTTTAACGTGGAATCCGAACCACGGTGGAGGCCTGGTATTCCACACATTCACAAGTTGTGATTATATATACGTCTTGTCAGAGGTGAAGGAAGGTTTTGGAAATCAGATAAATCTGTGCCAGGACTGAGGATTGACCCCGGCCGCCAGCTCAGAAGTCTGACACCTTACCCCTAGACCACCAGGTCACCTTTTTTGTTCCCATAAAATTAGAAAATCTAGAGGAGAATTAAGGTGGGGGCTAACTTGAGTCTTCCCTATACAATAACATGTAGAAAAATCGAGTTCAAGGTGGCCCGCCATATTTTTAATAAAAATATAACAAAATTCTTTTTCACCACTCGTTTTTATTTCGTTTGTGCTCATATGTGCATGAACATGAACGTTAGTCTGTGAACATAGGCATTTTATATAACATTTATTGAAGGCGATCCAGCTAGAGCTCAAGATAGCCCAACACATATTGAAAACAAAACATAACAACATTCTGTTTTCGCCATTATTTTGGTCTTTGTTTGTGCTCATGTGTGCCCGAAATGAACTATGTGCTAATGAAACTTAGGACCTTTTGTAGAATAATATTTTAATTGAAGGCCTATCTTTAACTGGACCAAAGGTGAGCCCACCACATTACTGTTTTAATTAGTTTTCTAATTTTGAGACACAAAATCTGTTTGGGACTAAACGGCAAAATCGAATGGTAAACACAGCACTTTTTTCCATGAATTTAAAAATTAGAGTGGTGGGGCAGCTTGAACTCATTTCCTTACAGGTTATGTATAGAAGACTCAAGTTGCCCACCAATTTTTGTTACTTTAAATTTCTTTTTTAACCACTGTTTTTTTCGGTTTGTGCCATAAGGATGCATGGAACAATGAAGTTTGTTATGAATAGGTTTTTAACATTTGTGGGCATCAGCTTGAGCTCAAGTTGGCCCACCACATTAAATATTTTCTAAATTGGCCAGTTTCACAGCACAAATGTTCATGTTCGGGCACATATGAGCACAAATAGAGCACAAACGATTAGACAAAAAAAGGTTTTTTTCAGCAATGTGGTGGGCTAACTTGAGTTACGTTGCAAACAGGCTAAATCTTCTCTTTCTCTCTTCTCCGTCGCACTCTACAAGAGACTATGAAGGGTGGGATTAGGCAGCAGTCCTTTCCTCCCTCCATTCCTAATTATAGCAAACGACCTTGAAGTAAACCATAACAAAAATTCATTGTTCCCCGGCAAATTTCCTTTGGTTCTTTTTCAAACCCACTAACATAATTTGTTTTGAGTTTCACGAGTTGTAGGTGTGGCACTTCTGTCTTGCTTCATCCTTTGCTTTATATAGATTATATAATGTATTGATTTGTATATTTTTGTATAAAGTTTAGTGATATCAAATTTTTTTTAAAATGTATTTCATCTTCATTTTTGAAAGAAAGATTTTTACTATAAAATAATGAATCGAGGACAAAAATGTGCATACCGCGCCTGCTCAATTACACGGTGTACTTATGGTAATTTTTCCTAAATGGTTTCCCGTTTTTCCACGCAAATGAGGGTACTTCTCATAATTTTATCTTCCTCATACCTACCTTCTAATTGCTATTAAATGTGAAAGATGACTGACGTGAAGATACAATGAAAAAACAACACTACTAGAGCTTACTCTATTTACTTGAAAAACATATTTTAGACAGTGAAAATACATCATATTCAAATATAACAAATGTACATTTTTGTATAATTATAATTACATTTAAACTTGAATTAACATTTTTAAGATAAATACTATACTTACTATATTGACTTAATAATATAAAATGAGAGACTCCTTTAACTTACTGGCTCAAAAAGAATTCATTATAACATTATATACATATTATATATATATATTAATATATAATCTAAACCTTTTTTAAAGGGTTTTGAACTAAAAGTTTAGTAACCTTTAATTAAATAAAAGCTAATGAATATACTTTTGATTTTTTCACTTGACGAGAAAAAGGGGCATTATAAGTTCATAAAAACCATTGAAATAACTATCATATTTTAAAAAATAATTATATCTATGATAAAATGACCTCTCACTAAGTGTTTACTTAGAACCAGTGGCTGAACTCAATGGGGTGGAGTAAACGGGGCACCTTCCCCCATGACCCCTAATAATTTCAATACAAACATAAATTATTTACTTTATAACTAAAGCATAAGACACAGAAGATGAGTCGTATACATAGACTCCTTTTTAAGACTTGGTTTAAGACTTTATATTCAAAACACACACACATATTAAAAGTGCCACTTATATTCTCATTTGAAAAAAGCACAACCATAGTAGCTTCCATCATTGTATACAATAAAATGTATATAACTAGTAGCCACCATTCTGGTAATTAAGTTCGTTTTAGTTTTTAAGTCTCTTAACACAAGATATGGGTTATTACACCGAGGACCTCGCTTATAGAGACTTCAGAATCACTCGCACACCACCCAATTTCGGTTAAAATTAATACTAAAGTACTTCGAACTGACAAAGCTACCATAGTTTGTTATTCAACACATTAACATATATTGACTTAGACCAGGGGTTCTCACATTTTAGACCGAAGGAGCCTTTGTACCAGAAAAAAATGAATGGCCGAACTCTCACAAAAATATTTACACTAGTATTATGATCATTCAATAAATATAATTTAAATCTCACAAGTCTTTTATAATTTAATACTTGAATGAATATAAAAGAAGAACTACACTACACCCCGACCTCCGCGTCACTCAAAAACAAGTTATATTTTGAGTGCGATGACTTATAAGACCAGGTAGCTTACAGCGTTAATACCAACGTACCAGTTTCTTATTTGTGTACAGAGGTGTAATTTTTTTATCACGTAATATAAAAATATTTTGTTAACAACACATAAACCGTACTAAATGTTGATTTCAATACACAGTCCGACACTTTATCTCAGTTGGTAGCGTGTTTGTATACTGAGCTAAAGGTCCCGGGTTCGATTCCCAAAATGACCGAAAAACGTATTATTGGTTGACTGTGCTTTTCCCCTTTCACAATGATGAATTAACTGTCAGAGGGCTGGATGTTGTATTTGTTCTAGATTTAAGTTAGTTTGTCAGACTCTGAGGAAATAATCTACATTCTATGGTGTGTCTGTCGCTAGTTTTATATCAAGTGTCACTCATTGAGGTGAACTGGGAAAGAGGGAAGGGTTGATAGGGTGGGGTATTACCAAATTTTTCTCCCCCCATCGAAATGTGCCTTCCTCCAGTTTGTTAAACTTCCCTCTGATATACTTGAGTTTGAAGCTGAAAGATGATTTGCATCAAACTTCAAAAAGATTCTATAACACTCTATAATTATTTCTAAATGCTTAAGGGACACCCCAAATAGCTTTTAGTGGCATTCCATTTTCAAATATTTTCCACTGGCTTGGAGTCAATCCCCTAAAAACTCCTTAAAAATAGTTTTTTTACAAAACTACCTCGCCCAACACTAATAAAGCTTCGCCAATACTCTTGATAGTCATCACAATACGTTTTTTTTTCATTGTGACTTACTACCCGTTTGAGTTGTACACATACATCAATTTACCCTAATGAACCAAGAATGAGGAAGGTGACATTTTAGATTGAATGTACCTACATTTGCGTATATTGAGAGTGGGGAACCATTTTAGGGAAAAATACCCTTGTTACACCCGGCTTGGATGAACTTCAATCTTAGAGGACAACTTTATTTCCAACTGAGGGAGGGGGGGGGAGCGGGGGGGATATAGTTGGAGGACACACATATTATCTCCAACTTTGAGGGGGGCATATATTATTACCAACTTATATAACACAAATGTAGCTGAATCCAACATTACCCTTTAAATATATAGTTTGACACACTCAGTTGAACATTAATATAAATTCAAGATTTTCACTATACTACAAATTGGTTTATGAATAGGCCTACTTACAAGAGGGTTATTAAATTTATATTGAAAAGTTAACACATAATTTAAGTGAACATTTACGTCACCAAATACCTTAATTCTTTCATTAACTTGCGTACTATATACATTTGTTCATCTACTAAAATAAATTATGTTCTTGTAAAAAACATATTTATGTGTGTCATACAGCCACGTGATTTATTAAATTTAGAAATAATGTTTCTAAAGTATGTTTTAAGATGGCACGGATAGCATAAAACTATATCCACCTTGCATGGGGAGATTTTTCTTACAGACTACTTTCCACATTAATGAAGCAAGATCGATTGGTTTAATAAGGTTATAAAATGCATATGTGAAATCTTGCAGTTAAGAAACTATTTAAACAAATCATTAAATTCACTATAGAAGGGGACTTTTCCATAAAGTAAAACTATTGGGGGTGACATGTTTACACGCCATGAAACCACTTACTATTGGTTTCGTAAATCTAATACAATGCCTAGATTCACGGGTGATATATTTTCCCCTTGGATAACATTTTCGGAGACATCACAAATAAGGGCGATTTTAATTCGCTTTTTTAAGGAAAGTACAGCAGTTAGGGCTGAAGGTCTTGTTCATATTCATCAGGTGAAAAAATGTTCTGAGCAAATAAAATACGAATCATGACTCCATTTTCCATTTCGTTCAGAAGGGAATACATCTTCATCTGACATCAGAATCTTTAGGGAAGTCATAGTGTATAACACCATATCTCTTAGATTACTTTTATTGTATACGGCAACGATACAACGTTTACCCCGAATTTTTTTAATATCGGTATGACACTTTTCGTAACCCTTCACGCATAAATAATAAAAAGCTTACTATAAACATACAAACATTTACTATTCACATTGACTTTGGAAGCATACTTGACATAAATAAGAAGTTAGTAACGAGCGCACCCGCCTCGGTGGCGTGGATAGCTAACGCGCTAGTCGTGTTGAGATCTACTGCTGAGGATGGGGAGATCGAGGTTTAAATCTCGGTCGGGTGAACTGGGGGTGGCTTTTCCTCATTGGTTTTCCACTCTCCTTCCACGCAAATGCGGGTTCACTTCCACTAATTCAACCTTCCTAATTCCTAATTCATTAGCGTAATTAGTACTTAGGCGTATAACCCTAACGGGTAGTAAGACGTGGTGCTAAATAATAATAATAATAAAAAGTGCTGCACTATACAGTCACATGATCTGAACAGAATCAAGCTTGGCTAGTTCACGAGCAGACGTTACAGCAGCGCTGCGTGTTAGGGTAGAGCTGAATGCTGGCCGGTAAAGTGAACGAGCCTTCCCTACAACTCTAGTACTTTAGTATAAGGAAGGGACCCATCAAGATGACCAAATAAATCTTAAAATTTGAAATTTCTCAGTGAGTTGAGTAATAGCAGGAGGAAGGGGAGCTTGGAGGTCAACATTTTCAAAACTAATATATTTAATTACTTCTCTGTATTGTAAAGAATTTAAATTTATTAATTAGGTACGGGAAACAATACAAATAGACATTTACATAATAATATAATAATATTATTATTATTATTATAATTATTATTTAAAATTGCATTCTGAGAAATCGTGGTGATGGAGTATAATAGAGAAAAAAACTTTTTGAGATTAAGAAAAAAATAAAATTTTGACAGATAAATAAAGATAAATCAAATCCCAGATAGCCAAAATAACATTAGACTCTAAATTTCTCAAAGTGGGTTGGGGAATGGGGGGTCCAAAATCTACAAAATTAATAGAAACTACTACATCTCAGTGCAGTGTCGTTAAAAATCGAATTTTGGCATGCCCGTAAATGCACTACTCCAAATAACTAATAAGTCTGAACATTTTAAAATGTAACTCCATGAAATCAAGGGAGGGGCGGGGGGAGTTATAAAAAACCTTTTATCTATAGTTGAAAATCGAAATTTGGCTGGCAGGTAGAAGTACAACTATAGATAAAGAAAGTATTCTTCAAAATATGTGTTTAAATGGGAGTTAGAGAAATTATGATTGGGGAGGAGAAGGAAAAATTTTCAAAAACCAATAGAAATAATTACTAACAGAACAATTTATTTGATAAGCTGAGGTGCTTAGTACTAGAGTGATTCTTTCAAATTAATTCATCTTTAGTTAGTAAATTTAAACTATTTCTTTTGGTGTTCATTTTAATAATGTCTCCACGTAAGCAAGCAAATATTGATGCAAAGACTGCATATATATATAATAGATTTTACTTCTTATAGCTAGTAGTTAATTTGTGGCTTCATCAACATACAAAGTTCTCGCCTCATACGTGTCTGAAATTGTATTTTTGGTAGTTTAGATCAGGGTTTCTCAAACTGCGAGGCACGAAGGGATTTCAGATGAGGTGTGAACCAATCTTTCACTTCCTTCGACTTGCTAAATTATGATTGACTAAAAAAATAATATTCTGTTTGGCCTATGAAGCAATAAAATTAATTAATATCTTACAAAACTTTACTATTTTTAATAAACTTCTACAAAGATCTTATCAGAAAATAAAGAAATCAATTAAATAATAAATGTGTCATTTTTGTATTTTAACGTAAAAAAAGTTATTTTATTTTAAGAATAAGAGTCTTAACAATTACTTTTAATGTTCATATAAGGCTCAAGAGCATAGAGTTTGAGAAAACCTGGTTTAGATGATTTGCTAAAAATAAGATAATTTACCCAACTTAAATGTGAGCGAAGCCGTGGGCAAACTCGAGTAAGTTAATATGATTATAAAAAAATAAATTATCGATTAACTCATTTAGCAAAATTAATCAACAATAATACTTAGAAAGACTGATAAAATATACTTTGGCATTTAAAAAAAATTCAAAATTCAAAATAAAACAAAATTATTAAAATGGTGTGACCACATGTATGTGCTAATTAATAAAAAACGGTACGGGTACAAAACTGTACAAAAACTAGTACAAAACCTTGGCAATGTAAAAAGTTCAACATACAAAAGTGGTACTACAGGTTAATGGACGTGCTGCTATACCTTGGGAAGTAGTAAGTTGAGAAAAGACTTATATATTTTGAAACGGAAGTATATACTATTTAACTAAACACTACACACACCTCGCCATCTATTAGCATCACTACAAATCATAACGAATGTTTCCGGAGACAACAAAACATATTTTAATAAATGGTCTAAAAATTAACTTTTCAAAAAGTCATTTGGCCTAAAGGCATTTGGCCTAAAGGCATTTGGCCTAAAAGGCATTTGGCCCAAAGGCATTTGGCCTAAAAGGCATTTGGCCTAAAGGCGTTTAGCCTACACTTTAGGCCAAATGCCTTTTAGGCCAACTGATGGGTACCCTTTATTTTGACTTACGGCACACTCAGAAAGGCTCTAAAATGGTCAAGGCACACCATTAGTTTCTTAAGGAGAGATTTTATTGTTAAATACGAGAATTTAAATTGTGTTTAAAAGTTCAATAGCTAAAATTCTACTGATTGTGTTATTTTGAAAAATAGAGTAGTGTTGATTTAAAAATATTTATTTTTATTTCTAAAATATTTTATCACTCTTTTTTTTATCTTTACCCAAACTCCGACCTACTGACCTATCGTTGCACACTGGTTGAAAAATGCTGTGTTAAACAATGAGATTCATTAGCTATATTAATATTAGTCATAGGTCAAGTCACATTATTTTAAGTCGTCACCATTGACAGAGCCTATTAATGTGGTTGAAACAGTAATAATACAGTAATATCTTTCATTGATGACTGAAAATAAAGTTTAACTATTTTTTAAACCTCTCTTCATGATACAATTTGATTTCGCGTTTCCTTTCTTAGAAACTCAGTAGATCCACTTGAGTTACCGTGAACTTATTACTACTTACTTATTGCAACATATTGTAACGAAGAGTCCGTCTTAACCTCAGCTTAACCTCTTACTTAAGTAAGTAAAACATCTCGTAGTTGAGAAACCGATAGTATTCAATACATAGAAAACGTGGGATTGAGACCAGTTAAAGCATTTTACTCGGTTTGAAAAAAAATATATATATACATAGAAATCTAAATTTTAAAAAAGAAAAGAAAAAAACTCTTTCACTCATTTCAATTCGACTAACTATTGCTTATTGAAAAAAAAAAAAAAAAAACACCCATTGAAACGTTTTCTCCTTCGAGCGTGATCTTGTTTAGTCTGATTTGCCGGTGATGAGGAGGTCGTAGTTTGAGTCTCGGTCCGATGTGCTGAGATATTTTATTTTCATAAATGGTTTCCCATTCCTTTAATGTAAATGTGGGTATCCTAGTTCTAAATTCTGTCTTATTTATACCTATCCTATTAATGCGATTAAATATGGATAACTCTAACGTGTAGTAAGACAAGCCGCGAACAAAACTAAAAATATGTGCAAAATGATTGGCTTATACTGTCGCAATCATAGGATTATATCGTAAATATAAAGGTATAGTAATAATAATAATAGTAATAATAATAATAATAATAATAAATAAATAATAATAATAATAAGTCCTCTTAGCAGAGTCATAACATTTCCTACCAGACAGTGACCAGCACAGTTGAATGCAATGGTCTCACTATTCTCCTATAA
The DNA here is from genome assembly GCA_039000515.1 of Timema cristinae. Taxonomy (NCBI): domain Eukaryota; kingdom Metazoa; phylum Arthropoda; class Insecta; order Phasmatodea; family Timematidae; genus Timema; species Timema cristinae. The sequence continues at coordinate 18,479 of JBCFYV010000748.1, forward strand.
TATAATTATAATAGAGCCAATCTAGGCTGAAACTACCAGGCCGCTTTCAAAGCTACCGTTGGACCATACACCCTAGATTCATGTTCATTTGGCGGCATTGTCGCAATTATCACGCCAATTTGACCGCGTCATTTACAATACGCTAGGTACTTTTCACAATTGCTTGTGCTACCCAAAGAGCAATTCGACTAATTAAACAAGCTAAGGTAGAAATAATAAGAGTTTTTTTTTTAAACAAAAGGATGAATTAAGTTCCTTCTACCGTGAGTAGCATTGCTAGAAAGTAATTAGCAACTATTGACTGGAACAATGGGTGTTAAGTTTGATGTGATTCGGAACGTAATGTCTGCTCTTGTGTTGAACAACTCAAATGCACTTCATTCTATTTGTATTCACGCCGCAAAGGCTGTTAGACAATGGACATTGACTCTCTGGAGTTGTGGATACAGTAGTCGGGGACAGGGGATTGATTTCAGGGAGGTATTTGGACAGTAGAAAGGACAGTTTAAATAATATTAACTTTTGTGTTTTAGATTAACTGTTATAAGTGATCGTAATTATAATAATAGAATTCAATGTAAAGAATAGTTATGAATGTAGGATAGAAAATATGTTGTAAATGGTACTTAATCTATGATAAATTGAAAATTTAAGTAAAAATACTGTCCTTAATATCTAACAGGATATTAAATATTAACAAATATGAGTCAAAATTATAATATAAGGATTTGAATAATAGAAATATAATATTAAAAGTGATGTAAAAGCAATAGTTATAAATGTAGGATAGAAAAAATGTTGTAAAAGATATTAATCTTAGATAAGATGACAAATTTAAAAGTTAAAATACTGTCCTTCACAATATCTAAAAGGATGTTAACATATTAGAAAATGTGGGTCTAAATCACATATAATATAAAGACAAACATATTAAAATACATGTAATAATACATGAGTCAAAATAAAAGTTGAATACACAATATAATGAAATATGACAAAGTAATAAGGTTGAGATAGAAAATTGTCAAAAAGGGAAGAGAATAAAAATTGAATAAACGTGAATTGAAAAATTGAATTCTATTCTTATCTTGAGATTGAAATTCCCTTGTTCCTTGTAATGCTGGATGTGAATCAATCACTATTCGACATGTTTCGGCGCGTCGTCGGCGCCATCCTCAGGACTAAATGAAACAAAATCAACGTAAGTTGTGGTGTAAGTAATCCAATATTAACCAATGTAAAAAACCAGAGAATAAAATTGCTTGAACAGGTGTTAATAAGGGAAACATATCATAGAAAATGAAATATCATATCTACCATTAATGATTCCTGAAATGAGTTCCTTCAGCAGAGAATGGAATAGAACTAAAATAAACTAGAAATGGATGTGTAAATGTAAATTACGGTTGTACTGTTCTGGAAGAAGTAAGAGTTAAGGATAATGAAAGTTAAATATAAAGGTGGTGTGAAAGCCGAAAAATAAAGTGTTGAAAATCAGAAATAGATAGATAGATAATTATGAGAATGAATAGGTTAATAAATATAAACCGAGGGGGCAAAAAGTAGTTGAAAAAAGGAAATTATAAAAAGGGAAGAATGAAGGTTCAAAATCTTCTCGACACTGGCCTGAACAGGTAATTTGCTACTATAGAAGGAAGGGCTGAAACACATAGGGTTATGTTTTAATTTTGTGTGTTTGGGAAGTTTTCTGAGGGTATTGATAAGAGTTTGGTTTTCGAAACGGATTTGTTCATTTAAACGGTTTTATTGTTAAGTAGCGCAGTTTGGATGAAAATGTTCTCTGCGGTGTTCATGGTTGTGCCATTAGAAGAGCTAAAAATTAATTTCATACATTTATCCATAGGGGTGGGTTGATGGCCAGATAGTTTAAGGTGTTCAGAGGATTTGGATTTATTTCTGTCGTATTTGAAGTCGCTAAAGTTCTCAGAAAATCTAGTCGAAATTCGGCGTGCAGTTTACGACTATTGCATCACATGTGCGTTTATAAATACAATTTTTTGATATTTGTTGGTTTAATTAAAGTTGGAGTTTGGTCTAGGGGTAAGGTGTCAGACTTCTGTGCTGGCGGCCGGGGTTCAATCCTCGGTCCCAGCACAGATTTATCTGATTTCCAAACCCTTCCTACACCTCTGACAATACATCTTGTGAATGTGTGGAATGCCAGGCCGCCACCGTGGTTCGGATTCCACGTTAGACTGTAAGTCCTTCATTTCATCTCACAATCACCCTACCATTACACATTAGCATAAGTGCGTATAACCCAACGGGTAGTAAGACGCGGTGCTAATAATAATAATAATAATAATAATAATAATAATACTAATACTAATAAAGGTTGGAGTTGTTAATAATTTTTTTTAATATTGTTATTGGTGCTAAAAGCTATTTTGAGTTTGTGTTTTTTGAAAATGTTGGTTATGTTATGAATTTATTTTCCATTAAAATTGAATTTGATCCATTTCGTTTTGTTGCTAGAAGTAGTATTCGACTTGTTTAAGGTGATTTTATTATTCAATGGATCTTTTTGTTTCTGAAGGATTCGGTATACAAAATAATGGGAGTATCCACTGGAAATGGCTAGTTGTTTGATGATGTTAAGTTCATGCTTGTAGTTCTTTTTGTTTAAGGGTATATGAAGTAATCTGTAAATGGGACTATTGAAAGCAGCTTTTTTGTGGATAGAGGGGTGATTAGAATCATTGGGGATGATAATATCAGTGTGTGTGGGTTTTCGATAGATTTCGTATTGAAAATTATTAGGTTTATTTTTATATATTGAGACATCCAGAAAATTAATGCTGATATTAACTTCATGTTCAACAGTAAATTTAAGATTGACACGAATATTATTCATATTTTGGACTATATCAGGTAGAGTGGAGTTAGGGGGTTGTTCATAAATTATAAGAATGTCACCAACATAACGGCAGTAAAATTGAACGTTGAAAAAGGTTTTAAGTTGATTTAATAATTTATTGTCATAATGCTGCAGAAAGATTTCAGACATTAGACATAAGATAGGAGAACCCAATACTAAACCATCATTTTGGGAGTAGAAAATATTGTTGAATTGGAAGTAGTTTTGGTTTGAAACAGTTTTGAGGATGGAAATGATATGTTTGATGTATAAGTGATATTATTTATTATTATTATTATTATTATTATTATTATTATTATTATTATTAGCAGCGCATCTTACTACCCGTTTGGGTTCACACTTACGCTAATGTGTAATGGTAGGGTGATTGTGAGATGAAATGGAGGACCTACAGTTTAACGTGGAATCCAAACCACAGTGGAGGCCTGGCATTTTACACATTCACAAGTTGTGATTAATACACTTCTTGTCAGAGGTGAAGGAAAGGTTTGGCAATCAGATAAATCTGTGCTGGGACTGGGGAAAGAGCCCCGGACCCGCAGCACAGAGGTCTGACACCTTACCCCTAGACCGCCAGGTCACCAATGTTATAAGTGTTATTTTTATTGGCGCTAGAACTATCTATCTAAAGTGACATCTACATGTCACATAACTTTACGTATGAATATATATAAAAGGAAATTTATTAGCTCTCGTAATTTTGTTTAGTTGTCCTTCCTTCCATCAATGTTTTTACTTGGTTTGTCTTACTGTTCTTTTAGTAAATAATAGACACTAGATCCGGGTATTTGGCAATAGCTGTACTGTCCTGGGTTGAGTTAGTTTGTAAGTTGTATACTGATATTGTCTATGTGATTAAATATAGCAAGTGGTCACCTGGTGGTCTAGGGGTAAGGTGTCAGACTTCTGTCTGGCGGCCGGGGTTCGATCCTCTGTCCCGGCACAGATTTATCTGATTTCCAAACCCTTCCTTCACCTCTGTCAAGACATCTTGTGAATGTGGGGAATGCCAAGCCTCCACCGTGGTTCGGATTCCACGTTAAACTGTAGGTCCTTCATTTCATCTCACAATCACCCTATCATTACACATGAGCGTAAGTGCGTATAACCCGAACGGGTAGTAAGACGCGGTAATAATAATAATAATAATAATAATAATAATAATAATAAATATAGCAATTTAAATACTCTAATCACTTAGACTTTCATTTTTGTATTCCACATGGAGTCAAAATAAGCACAGATCAAATAGTTTTGAGGAATAAAACACCCAATGCATCCAGGCTGGATTATAACTATGTTCTCCTCTGGCAGTGACCGTGGGACTACAGGTGCAGGTATGTGGACTCCTGTAACCATCTTGAATTAGAGATATAACTCCATTACAGAACTATTGTACCGTGCAGTACAACGCTTGAATATTATTACTATTCACAACTATCAACCATTGTATAGGGTCATACTTGTGACCTGGTCACCGTAGCCAGCATTCATTTCCTTACCCACCCTCCCCTACAACACCCTTCGTTGTTTTGGACTTTTTTGTCAATATGTCTCACTAGCTATTCGGGCCGTATACATAATTTTTACCTCGTTATAACTATAAACACGGTATTTTAGCAGTGATGGCGCTGGTGATAACACAATCATCAAGTGCCCGTGTGGCTAAACTGTGACGCTACAGAGTGTAATAGCTGATAGTAAGCAAACAGACTCACGTCATATTTAAACATAATGACAGTCAGATATGTTTTCAAAAATCTATCTATGGCTAAGACTTTCATTAAATATTTAAGAAGATGTTAGGTTTATTTTAAGAGGGTAACTTAAATGATTTGATCAAAGCTTAAAATGAAAACCCGACCTTAAAAACATATCAAATATAAATAAACTTAGAATATTGCAGTTGGTTGTGCCTCACTGTTCAGTCCGCCCTTGTATCTTTCGTTCCGCACTTGCACAGGCCGCACCACCCACCCCCTCTACTGCCTGGACCGCTCCACAGTCCATGTTCTCTAAGCCATCCGTGACGAGTTCGCCACTGTACTCAGCGCCCATGAGAACTCCGGTGCACCCGAATAGAGGACCACCAGTGCTGAAGGAGCTCACGGTCGCACTCTGGAACGCCAACGAAGTCACGGGGAAGAAGGCTGAGCTTGAAAGTTTCCTGGCAAAGCATCGTGTCGATGTAATGCTGCTGGGAGAAACCCACTTGCACTCCGCAATGAGGTTCTCGTTAGCAGAGTTTATCTGCCATTGTAGTGACCGAGCGGGGGATGTGGGAAGGGGTGGGACGGCGGTTCTGGTCCGAAGGGGCCTTGACCACCACGTCGTCTCACTTCCTCCCCTCCAACACATGGAAGCAACGGCTATCCAACTGGTGACCTCGACTGGCCCATTGCGTCTCATTTCCATCTACTTCCCTCCCTACCGCCGGTTCGACCAGGCTACGAGGGCTGACATGGAGGTGCTGCTTCGAGGTACCACGCCTGTTTTAATCGGTGGTGACTTCAACGCTAAGCACCCTTCGTGGGGCTCTAGGATTATGTGCGCTCGCGGCGTATTGCTCCGCGACGTCATAGATCTACACGGCCTGGTGGCTTCCGGGCCTCCGACCCCTACCCACTTCCCTTTCAATCCCGGCTATCTCCCGGACGTCCTAGACTTCGTTGTCTCCAGAGGGATCATAAGGTGAATAGTGCTGAAGTCTCTAGCTGAGCTAGACTCGGATCACAACCCCGTTCTCGTGAACCTGGGACGCGCGGTGTCCTTCATAGACCCCCCCGAAAAACCCGACCTAAAGCGCACTGACCGGGACAGGTTTACGAATGTGTTGAGAGAGAGGTTGGGACCCACCCCTACCTTTCGAACAGCAGCAGAAATCGATCGCGGTGCGAAGTTCATAACTTCCGCCATCAAGGGGTCGCTCGAAGCTTCGACGCCGAGGCACCGTCCAAAGAGAGTGCCACAGGTTTCTTTGCCCGATTCTATCCTCAGACACGTCCGGGAGAAAAATCGGCTGAGGAAGGCTTGGCAAATCTCGAGGGACCCGGTAGACAAGGCCAACTGGAGCCGCAAAGTCCATGCGGTTCGGGAGATGGTCCGAGAATACCGGAACAGTGTCTGGGAGGACAATATTGAGAGCCTGTGCGTGCAGGACAGGTCCTTGTGGCAAATGACGAGGAACTTGATGCGGGTCCCCGCACCAAGGCCGCCTATTGTGAGTCGAAGCGGGGTGGCCAACTCCGACCAGGAGAAGGCCGATGATCTCGCGGAGCACTTAGAGGCGCAATTTGTACCGACTGACAACCCGTCAGACCCGATGCACGTTGCGCACGTGAACAGGTCATCAGTGCGGTCTCGTACAGACCCTTGGATGAACCTGAACCCACGGAGGTGACAGAAATGTCACGGGCGATAGCCGCTCTAAGACAAAACAAGGCCCCCGGATCCGACGGTATCAGTAACGCGGTCCTCAGAAAGCTGCCCTTGGAGGCGATTAACTTCCTTGTGGAGTTATTCAACCACGTCCTGTTACTGAGTCACTTCCCCGAGCTCTGGAAGCATGCCAACGTCCTCTGTTTTCATAAACCGGGTAAGGACCCTGCCCTAGCTTCGTCCTACCGACCGATCAGCTTGCTCGACTGTCTGGGCAAGCTGTTCGAGAGACTAATACTGACAAGACTGACCAGACATGTTCGCGAGGGGGGCATCTTGGTGGACGAGCAGTTCGGCTTTCGGGTGGGACACGCTACGTCTCATCAACTTGTCCGGCTCGTGGAGCAGGTTACGAGGAACTTCAACATCAACAGGCTGACTGGTGCTGTCTTTCTTGACGTGGCAAAGGCCTTCGAGCGTGTTTGGCACGAGGGTCTCCTTTTCAAACTCCTCTCCCTGAACCTGCCCTTCTACCTAGTTAAGGTTGTTCAATCTTATCTTTCCCATCACACCTTTTCCACTACCTTTGGGAACGCCACCTCCCAAGTCAGAATCATCCGGGCTGGAGTGCCGCAGGGTTCCATGGTGGGCCCGCTGCTCTTCAGTCTCTATGTGAACGACATTCCAAAATCCCCAGGCACCGAGTTGGCTCTGTATGCGGACGACACGGCTCTAGTAGCGGAGTCGTGGCGAGGGCAGCTGGTGGAGAGGCGACTCCAGACGCACCTGACGCAGTTCGAGGGGTGGCTGACTACCTGGAGAACAAGTATTAACGTGGAGAAGATCACTGCAATGCTCTTCACATGCAAAAGAAAGTACTACAGGCTGGCCCCACTCCAGCTGTTCGGAGAACAGATCAGATGGGCGGACAGTGTTAAGTACCTGAGACTTACGCTGGACACAAAACTGACCTGGAGACGACACTGTAAAGAAAGACTCAACAAGGCGAGGCAAAGGCTGGGAGTCCTAGGCCCACTGCTTAACAGGCGTAGCGCCCTGTCTACAAGGAACGGTCTGACGCTGTACAAGCAGCTGCTCAGGCCGATCCTCGACTATGCGTGTCCCGCTTGGGGTCACCTGGTGGACACGTATATGAGGAGGATACAGGTGTTCCAGAGCGTATGTCTGAGGATCATTGTGGGCGCACCTTGGTATGTCCGGAATGAGACTCTTCATCGCGACCTGGATATGCCTACCATCAAGGACCACTTCCGGAAGCTGGCGCAGTCCTTCTACGCCAGACTTCCCGGTGCCACCAATCCTCTTATCCAGGGGCTTGGGAACTACGTCATCGACCCTGGTGGGTGTCATCGACGTCCCAAAGCCGTGCTCGGATAAGCGAGATGTGTCAACAATGGTTTGGGAGGCTCTCATCCAGCCCCCCATAGAGTAGTGTCTCCGCACGTAACTCTAAAAAACCCTTAGTCGGTTTCTCAATTTCTTACCCCCCCTTTTTTACCCCAATATTACTAATATTATGTAATCTCTGTTTCTTTGTTCCAGAACTTCGCGAAACATGACAACCCGTTTTTAATTTTTGCGAACCACACTGTGTGACCAATTGGTCGGTACGTGTTGGAACTTGCTCTCGTGCTCCCCTTCTGGAAGCATCGGAGCATGCCTTTTGTCTGTGTCTGTGTGAGAACTCGGCTTTCTATTGGCTCGCTTGCCAGTCACTATCACTCACATTTTCCCGCGCCAATGGGAAGCTCCCTTTTCTTCAATTGGACAAGGCCAGGAAGCAGTGGAGGGTATTTAACATGGTAATTCCTAGGTCAGAGGCCAGTCTTTTTTAGTGGTTCACAACGCGTCAGTGTAGTGTAACGTCACCAACGAGTGTATTTTTGTTTATTTCGTGATATATTACGTGCCGACTGAGGTCGGGTAGTGTTAGGTAGTTGAACGACAACAGCATAACACAACAGTGCTTGTACACAACTTATAAGTGCAGTGCTACGTCGTCAGCGAGTGTATTTTTGTATTATATTATTAGTGTTATTGTTTATTTAATGATCTATTACATGCCGACTGAAGTCGGGTAGGGTGGTATACCGCAAGGGACAAGTCAAGAGGGGGAAATGGCCTCCGACTCAGATGTAGATATCGACGTTGAAGGAACGGACGATGATGATGATGACATGGAAGACCAAGGCCAGGAAGGGGCCCCAGCCAACACTGAAACAGAAAAAAGCTTTGAGCCAGTTTATGGACTCAAGCAGAAACTCAGGACCAGGCCAGGACAGGAATTACTACAATCAAAGTCTATAAAAGTCAATAAAAAGTTTGCTAGCTTGTCTAGCCTACGGGATGAACCAACGATTAGTCAAACGGGGCAACCGAGTGGAGGCACGAAAGAAAGTTCCATCCCACGTCGCATAAAGACCCCTCCAGTGATCGTAACAAATGCGACACAATACAATAAAGTTATAAAACTCCTAAACAGAGGCCTGCAAGATGACTACAAAGTGTATTGTATTGCACAGGGTATTAAGATGGTCACGACCTCCTTCAGGGATTACTCCGCTTTGTTAAAGCTGCTTAAACAAAACACGTTAGAACACTTCACGTATGTTCTTCCAAAGGACAAGCCCTTCAAGGCTGTCATCAAGGGCCTTCATGCAAGTATGCCCTGCTCGGATATAAAGGAGGAACTGGAGGACAGGGGATTCACGCCGACCTACGTGAGATAGTTATACTCAAAATCTTCTCCACAATCAGCAACACCGAGACCCCTAACGATATTTGTGTGCACCCTTGCGAGAACAGAAGGAGTGGGTGAGGTCTTCAAGGTACAGGTAATCAACAACACGGTAGTCAAGATTGAGGAGTACCGTGCTTCACAGAGTACAGTTCTACAGTGCCACCGTTGCCAACGTTTTGGACACTCCAAGAACTACTGTGCCCAAAAACCACGCTGCGTCAAGTGTATAGGAGAGCACCTGACGGTAGAGTGCCAGAAAAAAGATAAAACGACGCCAGCACAATGCGTGAACTGTAAGGGAGAGCACGCAGTGAATTATCGCAACTGCCCAATTTTTCTTCGAGAGCTGGAAAAGAAAAACAGAAGACCAGAAAAGAAAAAAGAAGGGGATAGTAGAATGGCTAGCCCTTCTTCCCGCGTGGCTTGGAATCTTAATCCCTCAACTGGCCAGCAATTTTCTGCTAGCCAACCAACACCACCAGCAAATATTGGATTGAATAAACCAACTTACAGTGGAGTTGTCAAGAGGCTTGCCAAAAAAGATAAACAAGAAGACCGTGACACTGATGAATCCTTGGACTTGAAGGACCTTCTGAAAATTCTAAAGGAAATAGACGTTGTGGGCTTACTCCAACTACTTAGGAAGTACCTTGTGAGGATGAAGAATGCTCCAGAAGAGACAACAAAAGTAATGCTTCTTCTGGAAGCTGCAACCGAATTCTTCTGCGATGGCAACTGAGCAGGGAAGAGGTGTAGAAGACTCTATGAACATTTTGTTCTGGAATGCAAATGGAATAGTACAGCAGGAACATGAGTTTCGACAACTTCTGGGGACGTATGGAGTTGACGTGGCATTGATCTGCGAGACCCACCTAACGGAACAAAAGAAGATGCGGTTCTTCGGATACGAGATGTATCGTAACGATAGAACAGATCGCAGGGGAGGGGGCACAGCCGTGTTGGTAGGCAGTAACCTTGTTCACTACCAAACTAGTTTACCGGATATGGACCATATCGAATCCACTTCGATTGCTATACCCACGGGGCGGAAACAGATAGTGTTTACCACTGTCTACAGAAGCCCTGCTGTCCCATTCACCGTCGATGACCTAGACAGGCTCACGTCAAGAAAGGATTTCCTCATAGCAGGAGATATCAACTGCAAACACACGAGTTGGAACAGTTGCGTGTCTAATCAGGCAGGCCGGACACTGGCTGGCCAGGCAGCAACCAAGAACTACACAGTCCTGGCAACTAACGAGCCAACGTTCTACCCATCAAATTACAGGAATCTTCCCGACGTTCTGGATATCGTCCTGACGGATCTTGACACGCTGCCGGAAGATCTCAAAGCTTTAAACGAACTCGACTCCGACCATCTCCCGGTCTTCGGAAGGATATCCCTGAAGACAAATCCAAGATTGTCGTACCTTAGGAGGAAGATCCCCAGAAGTGACTGGGACGAGTATCGGCGGGTACTGACAGATGCAGTTCCATCGAACATGGAGGTAAACTCCCCGGAAGAAGTGGACAGTTCAATCACTCTTCTGACAGCCACATTGCTCGAAGCATACCGTGAGACGACGGTATTCGAGACGCCATCAGTGTTGTTGAAGAGGGACGACCCAGAGCTGAGCTACTTGATAGCCCTGAAGAGGGAAGCGCGTAGGAAATGGCAGCAGCACTGGGATCCGAGGCATCGGACAGAGTACAACAGGCTAAGGGCCCTTGTGTGCAGAAAGGCAAAAGCGCTAAAGATTACCAACTGGAACGAGTATGTGGTGAACACTTTGGCTGGGGATGCCAACGTGTGGAAGGTGTCGAGACAACTCAAAGTTACGAAAGGAAAGGCAGGGACCACAGTCATCCACGGAAGAAGAGGGTTGGAATACCGGAGTGAGGCCAAGGCAGAGGCCATCGCAGAATCTCTCAAGATCAGTTAAAGGCAACTCTGAGCCTGAAGACGAGGAGTTTACCAGAACAGTAAAAAGAGCGGTCGGGGTATACCTAGCAGATCCGGATGTAGAGCTACCGCCCCCTATCACCAGAAAATAGGTCACCCACCAGGTGGAAAAGCTGAAGACACGAAAAGCGGCTAGCCACGACAGGATATCGAACGAGATGCTGCGACACATTCCAGAAGGGGTAATTCATCTTTTATCAAGAATGTTTTCAACGGCACTGCTGGCAGGTTACTTCCCGGAGTCATGGAAAGTTGCCGACGTCGTCTCATTGCCCAAACCAGGCAAGGACCGCAAATTCCCGCAGAACAGGCGGCCCATCAGTCTGCTTAGCAACATAGGAAAATTATTTGAAAAAAAATTCTGCAGCGACTGAAAGCCTTCGGCAGGGAGCACAGGATTATCCCCGACATCCAATTCGGATTTCGGATCGGCATTCGACGATACACCCAGTCCTGAGCCTAGTGAGGACACGACAGAATGCTTCAATCGAGGGGAAATCACGATAGCGGTACTTATGGACGTGGAGAAGGCGTTTGATAAGGTCTGGCACGCCGGCCTTATTTACAAATTGATACAGGCCAACTTCCCCAAGGTTAATGTGCAGCTAATCAAGAGATTTTTAACCGGACGACAATTTCAGGTCAAGATGGAAGGGAAAAGGTCGCCTCTTCATAGTGTCAGAGCAGGGGTGCCGCAGGGGTCAGCACTCTCCCCGTTCCTATACACTGTGTACGTCGCTGACGTCCCCACGGACCCGATGATTAAGATTAGGCTCTTCGCAGACGATACTCTGTTCTACATTGCCAACAAGAACGTTAAGTACGCCCATCTCCGCCTGCAGCGGTACCTGGACGAGTTCAGCAGTTGGCTGGAAAAATGGAGAATAAGAGTCAATGCAGAGAAATCGACAGCCATGTTAATTACTAGGAGGAGACCCCAAACACCGGCCCAGCTCGTAGTGTTGGAGGAGGATATCCCCTACAGGAATTCAATTAAATACCTCGGGGTGATGTTAGATTCCAGACTCATATGGAAGGAGCATGTAGACTACATAAGAAAAAAGGCAATGGGGGCCTTCATCACAAATTACGGCCTGCTCAAGAGCCCAGTGCTGGGAAACAACATCAAGCTGCTACTGTACAAGAGCTTAGTGCAAACTATACTGCTATACGGATGCGAGGCGTGGGGGTATGCTTCCGAGTCAGTGTTAGGAACTCTACAAGCTGTACAAAACAAGGTATTTAGATGTATCTTGGGTGTGAACACCTGCACCAGCAATGAGTTCATACACGCTACCACTGGCAGTGTGACTCTACAGGTAATCTTCCGGCAGCGAGGCAGCAAATTCTACAAACGAGCCCGCGAGGTAGAAGACAACGCCACAATTAGAAGACTCGGCCAGTACGACCCCCAAGAGCCAAGAATATACAAGAAGCCCCGACTCGTATGAGAAATCCATCTGCATACCTTCCCAATCAGCCCCTTCCTACTAACCACTCCTGTTTCTCAGCTTAGCCAAATCCTTGGGTCCCCATCCTCACACGTCCCCACAAACTAGAAACTAGAATCATTTCATTCATAACTTCACTTTCATTAAAGTCCTCTTCGCTTAGTGTCTAATATTATTCATGTATTTATTTCAGCTCGTCTAGATCTTACTTACTCACTACACCACTCACATCGGGCCTAACTGCGCTTGTGTTTCCATCACAGTTTACGAGGGCTCGTTCTAGCAACTCAACACAAACTCTTTTGCTCCCATCATACAAACATTCACTCACCAACTCCATTTTCCCTTCACAACCAAATTACACTTTTAGACATAAAGGTTATGATCTGTGACTACAGATTGGTACTTTAGGCATAAACAAGCCGCCTACTCCTCTGAAAGTCGCTTCTGACATTCAGAGCGAGTAGTTCAAGGCAAACAAGGGAGCAAGTCAGAGGCCAGTCGGAGAATGGCTACCCAACCCAGGTACGCCGTTTGAAATAGTTTAATAAATTGTCGTGTTTCGTAAAGCGCTCCCACTTCTTCAACCTTCATCCTTTACCTCCCACCGTGACTCATGTTGCCGGGACTTTAACCTACCTCCCACTGCGATTCACGTTGCCGGGACTTTATCCTACCTTCCACCGGGACTCACGTTGCCGGGACTTTATCTTTCCCCCCACTGTGACTCACGTTTCTGGGACTCTATCTTACCTTCTACCGCGACTCACGTTGCTGGAACTCTATCCTACCACCCACCGCGACACCCGTGTTGCCGGGATTCCTTCCTTCTCCCTCTTCAGCCTTCCCATCTGTTTGTCCTTGTCACCAGCGATTCCATGGGATGGTTTACACCCACCTCTCCGGCAAATCTCACATGTATCTGAACACAACGTCACCGTCGTCGTGACATCAACCAGTTACCCCGAAGCCGCAGAGAGGGATAACAAGTTTGGTTGCTAATACTGAACTTATATAGAGAAGATAGTTGAAATTAGTAACTTTTTTTTACTGCTGTCTGGAAATAAAGAATAAGCTCATACCATCAGCTCTATTTTGACCTTGTGGTTTTGGTTAAACATAAGTGTGGACAGTCCTGTATGTATAAGAAACATAAGGTTTATTTATAATAAATATAATGTAATTTTATCTTGTCATGTTTATTTATAAATTATACCATAAAAAAGGTTTCGACTTTCGACCTGATAAGAAAATTCTAGCTAATACAACTCGATTAAAAAAATACGAACTATTAAATCTCTGAGATTCAGCCAATAACACTAATTAAGAAACCGAGATAACGTATTTTTGTTTAAGAATTAGCCCGCTTGGTATTCGAGTTAGATATTATATGTTATGTAATACTAATCTATATTTTTATATGACCTATTATTCTATACATCATACTCGTACCTGTGGTCATTAAGTCTAGGGTGTTTGACTCGCAACTCCCTGGATTGGTGGTGACAGGAAAGTTAATGTTTATAATCATTGCATGGTTTTCCAGATACGATTCACCATCCCATCACCTCTTTATGTTCTTGTGGGAACATTTATTTTAATATACCCTCCTCATCCCTATCACTGGATTAAGTCGTTTATAACAATGGATGTGGTTATTCCAGATTGCTAGCTAGTAAGATGCTGCGTGAAAAAGAAAATATCAAAAATAACCATGGTGCTAAATGAAATTACGAAAAAATACTCGAATCACGGAAAAATATTTTAACTTATTTTCCTAAAAAATGTTTTTAATTTATTATATTTGTTTCCACATCATTTTATTAATGCTCAAAATAATTTGGGTCGTTTAAAACTATAGGCCTACCTTTTCAATTGCTCATACTCCAAACATCAGCAAAAAGAGTTTTTTTTATTCTTTTATCAGATCAGATACAATATATTGTATTGTCACGTCAGCTATTACAGCTCCGAGTATTTCCGTCATGTTCATAGTAACGTGTCAAAAACGATTACTCAACAGCTACAGGGACTTTTTTAGATTGGCATGGCTACTTTTAGAAACTCTAAACAAATCATACATAACTGTATCAGGGGATGTAGCTCAGTGGTAGAGCGTTCGCTTTGCATGTGAAAGGCCCCGGGTTCGATCCCCGGCATCTCCAATTTTTTTATTTTTTTCCTTTGTGAATATTTTATATTAAACAAGAAATATTCTTTGTGACAAAATGTAAGGACATTACCGAAAGCTTTTAATTATCTTAGTTTAAATTAGTTATGGTTCACGTATTTAATGGTTTGAAAGCAAAGTGTGAATTAAAGATTGAATTATTGTATTAATAGGAAAGTTCGATTTGTATCAGGATAGGACAAAATATGATTTCTAGTTTCTTAATAGAGACAATTTCAAAATTGGTGTTTTTATGAATACATTAATTCAAAAATATTGACGAAGATCTACTTTATGTGTCCACGGTTACAAAAAAGAATCGTTTTCGTTAAGCTTTCTGTCCTGGCTAAAGAAAAAATCAATTTTGTTTTTATTATATTATGGTGCATGGTGAACATAAACTCAAAAAACATATAGGCTATTTACTTGAACCAACAAACAAAAAGTCAAATTGCATAGAAAGGTTTTAACAAACTAGCGTGAAATACCCGACTTTGTCCGAGAAGTATTTTAGGGTAAAAAGAGTAAAAAAGTTAAATAAGTATAAAAAAGCTTTTAAAGGATCAAATTTAATTGATTTATAAAGGGTAAAAAAGTACAAATTTACTAAACGGTTAAAAATAGAACAATTAAAAAATGCACAAGGGCTAAAAGGGTAATATGTTATGGTAGAAATGTCCAATTTTTATAGGAAGAGTGTGAATGTGGGGAATGCCAGGCCTCCACCGTGGTTCGGATTCCACGTTAAACTGTAGGTCCTCCATTTCATCTCACAATCACCCTACCATTACACATTAGCGTAAGTGCGTATAACCCGAACGGGTAGTAAGACGCTGTGCTAATAATAATAATAATGATAATTTATAGGAAGAGTAGAAAAGTTACCAAATCTACATTCACGTATTCATACGTCAAGTTTAATTGTCTGCAAATGTGGCCTTTGAGATATATTTTTTTTTCAAGACTTAAAATAACACTAAAAATAAAGAAAAATGTTATAAGTGTTTACCACATTAAAATATGTATGTGTTTTCAAAAAAGATAACCTACTAAAATCATGCGGTACTGCCCCAACAATAGATATTACTATGGACACATTTGGTATGCAAGTATAGCTATAATCTTGTATTTCATGATATTACTAGTCCTGATATTTTATATATATTTTAATAAAACCGTTACCTATAATACTTTCAATTTTTTCTCGACTGGCCTTGAAATCTCAGCATCTAAACGCAAAGCCCGCCGGTAAGCTGTGATCATAATCTATGAATATTATAAACTTTACATCTAACTATTAAATTATATATTCGCACATTTCACTGTCAGTTCAAATAAAACAACTAGCACGTTATTTACAAACATGGATAATTGCACTTACGTATTCAAGGCTAAATAATATATTATTTTTTACGAGTGTTTTTAATTGACAATTTCAAATGTACTGTACGTTTAACTAGCTGACAAAAATTATTTCATCCTACCTCAGAGTATCATGCAAAATTATTATAAAACATACTTTATTTTCATTACACTTTCCAGAACTTATTTCATCCTACATATAAGTGGCAATAAAACATCTTAGCTATTTTGTTGGCAACCTTCCTGTATGTTTTGTATCATGAAATAACCTTTAATTGTTATTTAAAACTTGAGAATTTCCTTTTTTTTTACATGAAAATATTAAATAAATCTTAGCAAACCCGGACATTCAAAGCCTCTAAGACTGGCTGGCAAGCAATCTTCTTCCCACTTAGACGCAAAATGGGAATAATCCAGCTCACTTTTAGCAGTTAAAAAACCATACCAAAACTATTAAAAAACTACATGTAGGCATGTAAATAAATCTCACTATTTTTGTCCTTGTGCACAAAATGTAAGGACTCCACAAAGTCATGAGCTCCATTCCCTTATCATAATGGTCATCTTCCTCTAAAAAATTATAGCCTACATCTCGATTTAACGGACTTTTCATTGTCAATGTAACATTTTCAATAACTCTTGATGTAATTTGGTATTTATAAATATGCTTAAGTGCGTCCACACCGCCTTACAGATCGTTCGTGCTAGTCGCGTATTTATACTAAGACTGTTTACACACCGAGTCCCGAGTCGAGTCAAGTCTCATGGAGTCGAGTCCAATCTGACTCTAGTCAAGGCCTTTATTACTAGTGAGTCGAGTCATCGAGTCAACTACTTTGATCAAAGAGCTCGTGAAAGATTGATGCAGTCCTAGCGGTTTCTATAAATACAATTGTACGGAGACGCTGGCGTAGGCGCTATAAAGACGTCGCTTAATGTTGATTTACCCACATGAAACGATGCACCTTTAGTAGTTTTTCACCTTTATTTCCAGATCTTTTAACTGACCCCAAAACATTCTATAATTATTTTCGAATAAGTGAATAACTGCATGTAACACTCACTGCTATGATATATGAAGATATAATTAAGAAATGCACAAACTACCGGGCAGCAATTTCATGTGAAGAAAGGATTGCAATATTTCTAAGGTAAGGAAATATGTATGCATATTAGGTGTATCCATTATTGTATGCTCTTTGGTTTGTCGACTTCTAACTAATCGAATCATAACATAAAACAAGAAAGAAAATTTCTGTAAGATTATAACTAATATGATTTTGCGTACAAAAGGGAATAGATCACGTATGTTTACAATATAGCTCTTGTAATGTAATTGATTTGCCCCTGAAAAGTATGTGAAAGCATTGACAATAATATCGTCCTAATTTTATAAACGTATTTAATTTTATTTAAATTATATAGTATATTAAATGGCGCTTAAGGCACTTCTTCTTCTAAGAAGGCAAAAGCTACTGTAAGTGACATCACGCACGTGACATTAGTCAAGTCAGGTTGACAATATATATTTTTCAAATAATAACTTCCTCTTCTCGAAGGTTCGAAGAGAGATTTTAAAATGTAACTTGAGTCAGTTTCCGGCTCTAGAACTTCCCAGTAAAACAGAGATGATTTTGTCTTGTATTTTGTTTTTCTAAACTAAACCTTCTCGAAGTTTCCATGAGCAAGGGATATATACAGAGAATGGTGCAACGTAAAGGCAGTTGGTGTCCAGAACTGACAGAATTCACTTGGGCACTTGGCGTCCAGCAACACCTGTCCGCGCTCATACAATAGGCCGCGTATATATTTCAACGACATGATCTATTTTCTCATTAAATAAACAGATTCAGAAATAAAAAACATGTCAAAATAATAAGTGTATTAATTATAATTCTTTAATTGGCGCTCGATCACGGGGCTATAAATACCAATTAACTCACAACATCAAAAAACCGGACCGATTTAATTAGTGCTCGACCACGGGGCAATTACCAGCTAACTAAACGGTGTACTTCAATCGACGCTCAACGCGCCGAACCAGAACATTTCAATTGGCACCCAACGTGGGGCCCCGTAATTCAAGAACGTTTCACTCTACAAGCAAAAGCAAAAAAAAATTTGCCAAGTATGTCTTTAAATTTATTTAATATACATATACATGGAGTAGTTATTATTATTATTATTATTGTTTATTATTATTATTATTATTATTATTATTATTATTATTATTATTATTATTATTATTATTTATTATTATTATTATTATTATTATTACATGGTAAGATCTTTACTTGCCTCGGTAGTAAATAATGATTTTTTGAGTTTTTTTTTATCTTAAGAACTATTATAACACAATGTTAAAAATAATATTTGGTACCATGCTACAGTTTGTAATACGAATTTCCCTCTGGTGAAGCATTGTTTGAAAGGAGTGGCTTGGAGGACATGGGGGGACTAGATTGATTGTTTGATGTACTTCCCCAAGACATCATTCCTTGCTGCTGTGAGAAAAGTTTTGATTTCAGAAGCGTCATGACTTCTCTTCGAAATTCCAAATTATCACATCGGGAAAGTTCCTTAACGTGAGGTAGTAAACTGAGGAGGAACAACCTGTCATGGTCAGTGTTATCTTCCACACTTTTGTTAATTGCTATTAATTGTTCGATGTACTGCATGTCAATGTTGTCATCTTTTGGCATTTTCTGGACACGCCTATTTTTGGTGGGTGAGGGTCGTACTTCAGTCACATTCAATGCACTTGGACCAGCTTCTATCACCTCGGATACAGTTGTTTCTATGTCCAAGCTTTTCTGTGTCTTATTAGCATTTTCCTAATTCTCTTGCTCTATTAGTTCTGGAACATTCCCTGAAGACAATCGTTGTTGCAGACAGGTGTCTAGGAATTCCATCTCGTTGCAATATGTCCAGGATATTGTCTTCTTTCTAGCAGAACCTGATGGGAGTTCTTTCACCTTACGTTTCTCCCTCATGTAGTTACTTCTGAGATGATGCCATTTCTCTTTGACCATTTCCTCTGAAAACAAGAAAATAGTTGTGAACATATTCTTGAAATGTTTATACATATATAGTCTATATGGCTAATGGTGAAACATTTACATCCATAAGCTATGCATTCCGCATGGGGATATCAACAATCCATAACTCAGTGACAGAAGTAAGCAAAGCTTTGTGGAGGGTTCTACAACCAAAGTTCATAACCGTACCAAGTACAAGCACATGGAAACGTATTGCAACTGATTTCTTTGAACAGGGGAATATGCAAACTGTATAGGCAGCATCGATGGCAAATACTGCCACATCAAGTGTCCACCAAACGCTGGATCGCTTCACTACAATTATAAGAATTAGCATTCCATAGTATTGCTTCCAGTGACAGATGCAAATTCTAACTTCATTATAATTGACTTAGGTAGGGGCTTATGGACGACATAGTGATAGCACTATATTGCCAATTCAACGATGGAGAATGCATTAAAATCGGAGCTTAAATATTCCCCAGACAGAGATAATACCGGGTACTGACACCGAGATGCCTTTCTATTTTGTGGGTGATAACTCTTCTTAGTTTTTGTGATATACACTGAAATATCTAATAAAACATTCTTGGTATTTCACTAGCTTAGTCCTCCTATGCATTGTTTAGATTACAGGTCACGACTAGAAAGACAGCCCAACTCCTAAACAAATAACTGTATTCATATTCTAAATAAAATAATAATTCTCATTCACTTTATTATTCCAGTATGGAGAGGAGTCATTTCGTGATATCGTTTTAAAAGCAAATTTCATATTATCGCATGTCACGACAAAATAGGGGGCTTTTATTATTCCTAACGCACAATACTAATAAAAAATGTGTTCAACCTACCAGATGACTTCATACGCTCTGCTATTTGTTTCCAAATAGCGGAAACTACATTTCTATCACGATGTTTAGGATGTGATGGGTTATAAATTGAAGGATTCTCCTGAACTATAACAATGAGGTGTTCAGTATCCATGCTGATAGCCTTTAGAAATCACGTGGAAATACGAAACTTACTCAGCTGGACTGACGAAATCTGTAATCTGCCGCATTATATACTCTTGACTCGGCTAACTCGGTGACTCGGGTGACTCCCTTGACTCGGCTAGACTCGGTTGGTCTCGGCTCGCCGGTGTGAAAGGTTTTGGTCCACTATCGTGCTATCAAATACAATATGTACTTGTCTCAATAGGTGAGTCAGGACTTTTGGTGTGAAACCAGCCTAATAGAGGAAGTATGAGGAAGGTAGAATTTAAAGGAAACAGACCCACAGTTGCGTAGAAATAGTGGGAATTTTGTTTTAGTAAAATACTCAGCAGTACTCTCTTTCGGGATTCAAACCCCGATCTTATACTCAACAGTTCGGTCATGTCAGATCATCAAAATAAATAAACCTTTGGCATAAATGTATTCAAATTTAGTATAAATTATAGAAAAGTATAGGTGGATAGTAAAACGTGGTTGAGACTGTCGTTAGCTGTTTTTTTTTTAGTTTTATGCCCTATACAAATAAACAAGGCTATCATACTTGAGTGAGTACAAGTCTATTATTGCTATGTTAATGACCAATTGTCACGTAAAATATTAGCCTAATAAGTAATTATCAAAAAACTTGTGCGTCCCTCAGGAGTGGCTAGTGTGTAAAGACAATAAGAGTTCCCAGGATAAGACCAGTGAGTCATGGCTAGCTCCGCAGCAATATGGACACAAGTGTTTGGCAGATCAAGAAGGATGGAGAAATGAAGTGCTTAGAGAGGGGTGAAGAAGAGGGGAACAAGTCGACACCTGTTGTTATAAACTCTCCCACACAACGCAGTACATAGACAGAGAGACAGCCTGGCCACAGGCCTACAAACATTTCCCCAATTTCAACAGGTGTTCAGGGTTGCAGGCTCTAACCCCATTTCCCCCCTCTTCCCTTTCACTCTTCATCACTTACCCTCAGAGTTTAGAGAAACCCCCATTACGGTCATAAAATGAACACCCAGGGGTGGATAGAAGGAGAACTCAAATCAACAGGTCATGTTATGGTCGAGAGTGGCGAGGCGTTATATCACATCTGAGGGCGATCGAATGGGCAGATTTGAGAGTTTCTGAGATTTAAAATATTGAGTTAAAAGAAAATAATAATTCTTAATAATTATGTGTTAGTGTCAATTAAATTATTGTCACAAATTCTTTAACAATGATACAGTTTGTATTGTTAGAAACGAATTATGGTGCTCAGAATTTACGAATCTTGGTTTATTTAACAGTACTCATACTCACAGTACCCCCCATGCTTATAAATAAACACTAATTGAAAAACTGAACACTTATATCAACATCAAACAAGATAAGAATCATTAGTAATGAATTAATTTTATACTAATTTTTATACGGTTGTTTATATGTTTGCATTTCTTGCTTCGCTTTGATTAAAAAGACTAATAATAATTATATGGTAATTGAGTGTCTAAGTGAATGCCTATTAAACTCAGTGTTTTCCCATGGAATCATCCACTAACCCAATTATTATAATATATTTTCAGATCTTCGGGTAAAATGGTGTATATTATACCCAACCCAACATACTTTGAGCATTATTTGAATGTTTTCTGATACTTATTATGTTCAATACAAGATTTATTACGATCTTAATCTAAATTCTAAGACTGTAACGTCCAAGGGTTAAAGATGAGGAGGGTAATTTGTAGGGAAAGCCCCCGTATTAGCATAAAGAGATCACAAGGAAAAAAGCAGTATCTTCACCTCATGAACCCCACAAAGTCCTGTTAGACACCCTCTTGTCAATCCACATTCAGAGCATAGTCAACCTACTGAACTAAGGAGCCTTGGGTTTGAATCCTGGACAAAACTAAAAACTGTAAGTATTGAGTAAAATCACTAATAAATCGCTAATAGACAGAGGAAATAAGAGAATCTTGTCAAATCAATCCCATCAATGAATGGATCCAACATATTGACAGGAGAAAGACAGAATTGTCAAAATAGCAAGAGACGAAAGACCTCGAGAGACCTTGAAGACCGAGGAGAAGAAGGAAGGACGGTCTTTAGAGCCCTTGGAATGTAACAGGCCAAAGTTCTATAAAGAAGAACGAAGAAGAAGACAAATTAATATTCGGAGCATTTTTGTAAAATGCAAACATATCTTTTTGGCTATCCATATTGATATTATTTTACTATATTATTTATATTATTTCATAAGTAGTCTTTTGATGATATCTATCAAAATTGACAACTGCCTAACAAACAAACTTGAAGATTAAGCACGTGTAAATAGAGCAAGTAACTTTTTCTATCTGTCAGATATTATGTTCAGTCTTGAGTTAAGCTAGTTTGTAAGTGGTGTCATAAAGTAAAAGATAAATAGGGAGCCCTTAATGATAATAATAATAATCATCCGTGAGCTATTGTCTTTGTACAAAGAGTGGTTGAACAGTAGAAGCAAAGTAATCCCTGTCCCTTCTCTGTTTGTGAGCTCAGTGGCCAGGTGTTTCCGAGTTGAATACGCGCTCTACAAACCACACTCACTACATGGCCTCCCTCCACTGTACCCTGCTATCTTGACACCAAGTGGGGGAGCTCCTTGCTGGTCGAGAACAACACCGTGCTAACTGCGGAGCCAAGATCTGACCAAGGATAGAAGGCCGTGGCGCGACCATTGGAGGTCCCCTTTCGAGAAAAATTCCCGGTACTATCTGGTAACTGAACCCAGGACTTCTGGGTCAGTATCCAGGTTTTATGACCACTATCCACCAGGCTAGAGACATTTTTATTGGTTGATGGATACATAGCAACATTGTAATAGTGGTGGGGTGTGGAATGTATCCATGGTTAACAGAGCTCTTTGGGACTGTGACTTGTTCTCGCCACTCAGTAGAGCACTCACTGGCACTGGTGAGTGTTCTCGTCACTCAGTAGAGCACTCATTGGCACTGGTGAATGTTCTCGTCACTCAGTAGAGCACTCACTGGCACCGGTGAGTGTTCTCGTCACTCAGTAGAGCACTGCTTCACTGGCACCGGTGAGTGTTCTCGCAACTCTGTAGAGCACTCACTCGGTTGTACTGAAGGTCTATTTTTACTAAACTATTTCCCACTCTCCCTTCAAGAAAATACAAGTTTGTTCTCCCAAAAACTCTTCATCTCTCATCTCAATCCCATTTACGCAATTATTATAAATCCCTATACCCCTATTAAGAACAAATAAAGCTCTTTTCTCTAAGTACTCTTCAATTATACAAGAACATTGTAGCCCTGCAAATTAGTTTTTCTAGCACAGTGTTTTACTACCTGTTCAGGTTGTACTCATATGTGCTATTAACGCTGATGTGTTAGGGTGAGAAAGGTTTAATTTAGAGTAAGTCTACCCACATTTGCGTGGAGGAAGAGAGGAAAACTATTTAGGAAAAAAAACCTTAGGTACACCCGAACGGTATTAGAACTCCAAACTCCCTGTCTTCAGGAGTCTAGTATATTGTGAGAGTGACGCCTTAGACCGTGTGGCCCCTGAAATGGGTTTAGTGGGTTTTTGACATTAGGACAGTCTTTCTCTGAGCTCCTTTTTGGTCGCCTTGTCCTTCCAACAATAACAACACAGCTGGTTATAGCAGGACACTTGTGGAAGGATATGGGTCGAGTATTTGTTATTGTCACAGGCAAATATTATATATATTCATGGAAATGTTTTGTTCTCATACAGGTAGTTGTGAATTGAACACAGGTGCACTCAAGAACAAATACTGCTGCAAAACTTAACGGGCAAGTTCGGGATTTACTGAATATATATTTAGCACCGCGTCTTACTACCATTTCGGGCTATAAGCTTTAAGTACTAATTACGTTAATGGATTAGGAATTGGGAAGGTTGAATTAGAGGAAGTGAACCCGCATTTGCGTGGAGGTAGAGTGGAAAACCGTTTAGGAAACCCCCCCCCCCCGTTCACCCGACCGAGATTCTAACCTCGATCTCCCCGTCCTCAGCAGTCAAGCTCAACACGACAAGCGCGTTAGCCAACTACGCCACCGAGGCGGGTGATTACTGAAAAATTCATAAAAATAAATTAAATGTTATCTAAAATGTATGTTTTCAAGTAACGGTATATTGTACACATTTACCGAACTTACTAAACAGCAGGGTCAATTTTACGCCCCTTTAAGTCGAAAAATTCATGACCATATAATTTAGGTAATCTACCGACATACTTTTTTTTAACAGCGTGACTTACGTAGGCCTACTACCTATTCAGGATATACACATATCTACATATTACTCTAATGGGATTGGTATTATAAAGGTTGTATTTGAGGCATTGTACCAGTATTTGCGTGGAAGGAGATTGAGAAACTATTTAGGAAAAAAAACACCCTTAATACACCCAATCAGGGCTCGAACTAACAGGGGTGACGAATGAGAACGGAAAGTCTCCACACCATGTAAAAATTGAGAAATTATGTTTCTCAATCGAACATTTGAAACAAAACACAGGGTTTGAACAAGTTTAGTCAAAACACTCTCACTACTCAGTTACAACTGCCTTAATTACAATTAATTAAAAACGCTCAAGTTGAAAAAGTAGGACAGCTTAGTGCAAGATTTGACAATCCTTTTGTCTGACAACTAAACATACATTGTCTGAATATATGTTCTCAGTGCACATGTGAAATTCTTCCAAGGTTTTGCAGGTAATATCAAGCTATAACCAGCACACGTATTTAGGAAAAAGTTTATTTTTCTGTGAGAGCTAGCAAACCCAAATTTGCCACACTTGTGTCGTTGACTCGTCACTTACAGGGATTTAGGACAGGGCTGCCCACCCCGGCCTTAGAACATTCAGCCCCTGAAGTGAGGTTTCCAACATACTTGACCACAAGTGTTTAGTTGTGCGTTGTAATGCAGAAACCTTTTATAAGCATGAAGAGCAGTCATAAATATCTAAACACTCGTTCAAGAAATATTCATCCACAACACCTAACAATGATTCATTAATCCAATCACTTATGCTGATCAATATTTTGCGTCGAAGCTAAAAATACCTTTTGATCAAAACATAATGCTAACGATTTTCTTAATCCTCCCCGTCCTAATCCCTAATCTAATTATTATAGCCAATAGTTTATGCCAGAGTTTTTCAACCGGTGTGATACAAAGGGTCAGCAGGTGAATCGGGAAAGTTTGAAAGAAGGTCATAAAGAAATACTAAACTAGACTTGAATTTGAAAAGGTATTTCTATAATCATACTTTCTCCGATTTTTTATTATTTTAAATTTTCTCGATATTATTGATTAGACTTTGAACTCCTCGTGTCCATCCTAGTATGTCGTCTCTACTCTGGTAAGAAACAGAACCATGTAGAAAATACAAACATAGACCTATTTTAAAGGATTATTTTATAGGTATTGAAACAACATGTAAAAATGTACAGTTGCAGATCCCATAGCTTGACGTACGAAATATTAAAAGTGTCCAAGTCATTAAATTAACTTCCAAACGCGTCCTGCCTTCCTAACGTGTTACTAATATGTAACCTAGAATTGACGGTTTAGCTCCGGGGTGTATCAAGAAAAGACTTTAGATAAGAAATAAACTAAAAATAATATAAAATGTTATCAATTCAAAACATAGGTCTATTTTAATAAATTGTATAAAATAAACTTGTCAAAAATCTAAGGGAGGTACTACTTTACAAAGGAACATCTGTGTAATATTTTATTATAGGTCTCGGAATTTGAACCTAGAATTCCTAGAGTTCCTAGTGAGAAGTAGACATACACGTCACTGGCAAACCAGATCATATGAGGTTGGCGGATCAGACTGCGTGTCCACTGATACGAATAGGTTTCTCTACTGAATCAAATGAAAAAAAAAAACAATCTCGTGTGTACGAGGAATATCACGGCAGAAACTGTCCGAAGTGATGTTTCTCAGATGATACAGCAGAGCGCTCCACTGCTAGGAGTCCATGTAGAGATAGATACATTTCCCTCCGTGAGTGAATTATCCCGTCCACTGCCACGCGCCGTACATTACACAGCGCAGCAGAGAGAGAAAAAAACAACTCTCACTCGACCATAAAGCACAGATGTCTTATAGCACAATTTTCATAGGAAGGGCTTTGTCTGAAAATTTTAAAAGTCACTATAGGCCTATCAATTTTCACGTATTCATACGTCAAGTCATGCGATATAACGCTGTAAATTTTGATAGATATGGTTAGTAACTATATACTAATACTAATAATATAGTAAAATTCTGTCTATTTTGTCAGAAAAAAATATGTTTGTTTTTTACCAAAAGAGCCTATTTATAAAAATTGGACTGTACCACATCACACGCATGGTAAGTTTATTTTTGGGAGTCGATGTAACATTTAGAATGTTTAGAATGTTTATGCAGCCACCTGCAAATGGAATAAATATTATACACGTTTAGTTGGTTTGGCGAAGACGTAGAGGTCCGGGCTCAAATCACAGATTGTGCTATTAGGATGGATTTTTTTAAATGATTTACAATCTTACTACACAAAATATGAATATATTTCCATAAAATCTCCCTTCATTATCATGTGGTTAGTCCAAACGAGAAATAATACGCGTTACACTGAAACAAATAATTGAATAAATATGTTCTTTGTTGATGGACTTGTATCGTTCTTACTCCTTGACAGAACAAGATTGAAGAAACGAAAATGTCTCTGTTTATATAAACAATAGGACTTTGTGGAGGGTTTTGACACCAAGATCAACTGGAGATAACCAGTGGATATACAGTTATAATAATGTATGTTTTCACGCTCTGTTGAGCCAACTAAGTGAAATGTTGACATTGAGCAACTTTTACTACAGCAAGATAACCTAATTGACTTATCTACACTTGTCAGTTGTCTCTCCTTTCTGTGCTGACTGCTGGTTAGTTGACTTGTGGGACATTTGAAAATCAAATATTGGTCTTGTGACGAGGACTTATGATCTTGTAGTGAACTGTTTTTGTTGTGCCAGATAGCAACACAAAACGAGTGGTTTCGTTCAAATAGAGTTGACATAATAATATACACTATTTAAGAGGGTCAAGAAATAGCTACTAAATATCAACATATTTAAACGAATTTATTGATAGAAATTATTGAAGAGGGTGTTGATATAAATGTTTCACAATATCATTTTACCCAAAATTATCAAGAAATAAACATTAATAAACAAACTGTTTGTATTTCAAATATATTGGTTCATTTTGAAAATTTTGCTGTCCAGCTTGGTGTCAACAAAAATGGCCAATAATATTATCAACTTATACTGTCACAAAATGATTGACAGACAAGAAGTTGGACTACCATGGTAAGATTCAGATAGGAAGACTTTCTAGAACCATTTAATTAATATATGTATACGTCAAGTCATGTAATCTGGAGCTGTCACTTTTTTATATGAATTATAAATAGAAGCTACCTATAAAATAACACTAATAAAATATTAAAAGTTTTGCCATGTTGCTAGACTATTGTTATTTTTTTTAAGTTTCTTCTACTAGAATCCTGCTTACAATCCGACTCTTTCAATACTTTCTCTGCTAGATAACAGATTAGAATTCCGGTGCAGCGTATACTCTCTGGTTGGAATTCTACTCCCCCCCCCCCCCCCGACCCCCCAACCCATGCAATACCCACATACCAGGCAAGGTGAGTATGATGCTCTATCCATGTGAACACCAGGTGGACCATTTGATGTCGTTATCTCAAATATACTGTATTTTTATTATTTTGTATTGTATTATTTAATAACGTGAGCTTTCTAAGCACGTAGCCAGTACCTAATACTGCACGCCCAGTACTGACATCTAGATATACACTATTCGATCCCTTGGTTAATTTGGTAGCTTATCTGCCTACTGAGCTAAAGTCCTGGCTCAGATTCTCGCCAAGGCATCTAGGTGTATTTGTTTAATATTGAAGTTCCTCTCTCAGAGAGATGACTAATAAGCAGGGGACAGGTTGTAATAGTTAATTACCTTAGTGTTGAATGTACTAACTATTTACATGCTTATCTTTACCTCCTTTTAGACTATAGGTATTAAATTACACTAATTGGATAGAAGAGAGAGAGAGTGAGGAGAGAGAGAGAGAGATAGTACACTTACTCACTGGTCGAAACAAAATCAACATCGAACATAACATTTTGCTCGACGAACAAGAAAAACTGTTCGACTAGGATGTTTACATTTTTTTAATTGGAACGTCCCAACAGATCAAAACGTAGTTTTAGAAGAGGATTTCTCTTCTCGTGCATCGAACTATTATTAATATAATATTTAATAATAATATTTAGCACTAAGCTTACTACTCGTTCGGGTTATACGCTTAAGTACTAATTACGCTAGTGGATTAGGAATTGGGAAGGTTGAATTAGAGGAAGTAAACCCGCATTTGCGTGGAGGGAGAGTGGAAAACCATTTAGGAAAGACCACCCCAGTTCACCCGACCGAGATTTGAACCTCGATCTCCCCATCCTCAGCAGTCGAGCTCAACACGACTAGCGCGTTAGCCAACTACGCCACCAAGGCGGGTGAACTATTATTGTTCGATAGAAATGTTTGAAAAGCAAAGAAAACTGTGCATACGTGATTTACTAAGTTTCTGTATGTTTGGGAAAAGATTATTTTTGTTTCGTGATTTTCTTGTTTTGTCTGATGATATTGTGGTGAATGTGGGGAATGCCAGCCTCCACCGTGGTTCGGATTCTACGTTAAACTGTAGGTCCTCCATTTCATCTCACAATCACCCTACCATTACACATTGCGTAAGTGGGTATAAACTGAACGGGTAGTAAGACGCGGTGCTAATAATAATAATCTGATGATATTCCACATCATAGAACACTTTTCAAGGTAATTGTCTGAAAATATTGGTTCCAAAACAATCTGTATATCCAGTGGGTAAGCGGCCCTAAGAGGAAATGTACCCTTATTTGCGTAGAGGGAGCATAGGGAAAGATTCAGTGAAAAAACACCTTGAGTAACCAGGCAGAGAATTATAACCACAACCTCTCCGTCACTGGAAAGCCAGATCTATGAGCCTGACGCCTATTCCGCATGCCCCCGACACGGTTAGTAAGTAAATAAAGCGTCGTATAAACTAGAGAGCTAATTCACTAACGGGTCGTGTCTAGTTTGAAAAGTGGGACGCCCGAGTGAATCCCAGAACCATGATGTGGATGATGAAGAAGATGATAATGTTGATGCTTGTGATGATGGTCTGAGGATTGACCCTGGGGCGTGTTGGGTTGACGCCACGTTCCCAGACTACAAGCCGGTCAGGCAGGATCACAACTGCGAGTGCAATACACACCAGTTAGGTTAAGAGCGATGTGGATCGGGTGGCAGGGATCCACCGTGACTAACCGGACCTTCTAGGTGTTACACTGGGGACACTCACTGGTCCATCATTGGGGACACTCACTAGTCCATCATTGGGGACACTCACTAGTCCATCATTGGGGACACTCACTAGTCCATCATGGGGATACTCACTAGTCCATCATGGGGACACTAACTGGTCCATCATTGGGGACACTCACTGTCCATCATTGGGAGACTCATTAGTTCATCATTGGGGATACTCACTAGTCCATCATTGGGGACACTCACTAGTCCATCATTGGGAACACTCACTAGTCCATCATTGGGGACACTCACTAGTCCATCATTGGGGACACTCACTGTCCATCATTGGGGACACTCACTGGTCCATCATTGGGGATACTCACTGTTCATCATTGGGGAACTCACTAGTCCATCATTGGGGACACTCACTAGTCCATCATTGGGGACACTCACTAGTCCATCATTGAGGATACTCACTAGTTCATCATTGGGGACACTGCACTGGTCCATCATTGGGGACACTCACTAGTCCATCATGGGGACACTCACTGGTCCATCATTGGGGAACCCTATTAGTCCATCATTGGGGACACTCACTAGTCCATCATTGGGGATACTCACTGTCCATCATTTGGGAACTCACTAGTCCATCATTGGGGACTCAATAGTCCATCATGGGGATACTCACTATTCCATCATGGGGACACTCACTGGTCCATCATGGGGGACACACACTGGTCCATCATTGGGGACACTCACTATCCATCATTGGGGATACTCACTAGTCCATCATTGGGGACACTCATGGTCTCATTGGACATCATTAGTTCATCATTGGGGACACTCACTAGTCCATCATGGGGACACTCACTGTCCACCATTGGGGACACTCACTAGTCCCTCATTGGGGATTCACTAGTCCATCATTGGGGAACTCACTAGTCCATCATTGGGAGACACTCATTAGTCCATCATTGGGGACACTCACTAGTCCATCATTGGGGACACTCATTAGTCATCATTGGGGATACTCACTAGTCCATCATTGGGGAACTCACTAGTCCATCATTGGGGACACTCACTAGTCCATCATTGGGGATACTCACTAGTCCATCATTGGGGACACTCACTAGTCATCATGGGGACACTCACTAGTCCATCATTGGGGAACTCAATAGTCCATCATTGGGGACCTCATTCCACATGGGAATATAGTCCTCATTGGACAGCACTTTGTCATTCATTGGGTAACACTCATTAAGTTCATCATTGGGAACAATTCAATGTTTTCATTGGACACTCATAGTCAAATCATGGGATATTCACTAGTTCATCATTGGGGACACGCACTGGTCCATCATTGGGGATACTCACTAGTTCATCATTGGGGACACGCACTGGTCCATCATTGGGGACACTCACTAGTTCATCATTGGGGACATTCACTGGTTCATCATTGGGAACACTCACTAGTCCATCATTGAGGACACTCAATAGTCCATCATTGGGGACCTTCCCGGAAATAAGACTTATATACAAGACTTATATTATCTCCGATTTGTAAAATAATTTAAATTTATTTGGATTAAATCAATTTTTTTTAATTAATTCAGTTGTTTAAAAGTTTAAATATAAGATCTGGCAACAATTCACGTCATCATGGCTAGGTTGGAATTTTTGGTGACCTGATGGTCTAGGTGTAAAGTGTCAGACTTGTATGTTTGGGGTCCGGGTTTCAATCCTCTGTCCAGGCACAGATTTTATATGATTGCCAAACCCTTCCTTCACCTCTGACAGGACGTGTATTAATCACAACTTGGGAGTGTGTGAAATGTCAGGCTTCCATCGTGGTTCAGATCCCACGTTAAGCTGTAGGTCCTCCATTTCATCTCACAATCACCCTACCATAATAGTAATAATAAATAATAATAATAATAATAATAATAATAATAATAATATTTCCCCCCATTCCTATCATTTTCTCCTAAATTTTACGTCTGACTGTGTCTACATATATAGCCACATTTATTAGATATAATTTATTGTCATGACCAATAACACAATTTAAGAATTGTAAGTTGTATAATGTTCTCTTAAATGGCAACTTCGTTCTTTGGTTCACATAAGTGATTTAAAGATGGCTGTCCTTGAAAATGCCAAACAAAAACAACAATTCCATCCTTCCTCTATGATTAGGTCAGTTTACTTCCTTTTATAGTTTTGTACTTCTCTGTTATGTGCTACCCCAACAAATTGGCTGTCAACCTAAAATAGTAATCTGGTAAGACATTTACAAAAACAACTAAAACTTATTTTATATACTCATACGCCAAATAATTTGATCTGCATTTGTTATTTTTATTAAATAACCTAATACCAATCTCTATAAAAGAACACTTATAATTTAGTGAAATAATAATTATGTAAACCTTGAAAAATGTTACTATCAAAAAGGCCCTTCAATTCACCATAATACATAGCTATACTTGAATACCCCCGCTGACAGAATATGGAAAAATAGTTTTAGATTTCATCAATGAGCAGTCGTAACTCTTTAGATTAAGGTCATTCGACCATCAAAATTTTATTGCATTATTTTAATAAGTGTATAAATATAAGCTCTAAATAGTGATTCATTTATTTAAATTCATTACAGTTATCGAGTTATAAGTAGTCAAACTTACTATTTTATCAATTTTGCGTACTTATTTTAAGGTAAAGTAGTTTATGTATGGGGATTAAATTTAATTCTAGCTAGACATGCATATGGAGTGTATGCAATGAAGTACTAAAATATTTTAAATCAAATTAGTTTTTAATTTATAAGATATTAATAGTTGTAAAATTACATAATATTTGATCTTATACAAGTACTTTTCGTTTTATACCCCGATACTTAGATTTTATATCATTTTGTAGTACATAATGTCGTTATTTCAAATTTGTTTGGTTTATTAGTCTAACTCTACTCTTTTATTTTATTATTTACACCACGTTGATCAATGCAAACGTAGATTTGTTATGCCCATTTCCTGAAACTTCTTGGTTTGACTGTACCTACCGATAACACAGACTAACGACCAAGGAAGGACCAGGCTACCCCGGTCTCCGACTAATGACTCACCTTTGAGTTATTTATATATATATATATATATATATATAGCACCACGTCTTACTACTTGAGTGACCAGTTTTGATATTTATTTTGTCTCTTTTTTCCTTCCTCTAGTAATTTGGCACTTTGATAATATTGTACTGTGTTAAGTTTTATTCTTCAACTATAAGTGTCAAATTACTACCAACCACCCAGAAACCGGTAAACCTGACTACGACTGACTCGTAAATATAGGTATCCTGCACCTCGTTTGCTGATTTCATTAGGTTCAGAAGTTGCGGTTGTAGGGAACGGGAGAAAAGACCAGTGTTTTTGCAGTTTTATAGAAAAACTTTTTTTTTTACCAAAATCAATCAAATATTGCTCCAGTAGAAACATAGAGTTAAATATTCTTCACATGGTGTTATCAACGGTTGTTGAAAATCTGTCATGACCATAGCAGCAGCATTAGATGACAAACTTTTTAAATGAAGATAAAAAGTTGTCATTAAATTCAAGGACACCTTTGACAGGTATTCAACAACTGTTGAGGTCACCATGTGAAAAAAACTAAACTCTATGTTTATACTGAAGCAATATTTGATTTATTTTGATATAAATACTGCAAAAACATTGACCTTTTCTCACGTTTTTACATCCCCACCTTAAAGTCATGGTGGAAAGAGCCCAAGCTAGGGATTGTTTTGCCGTTTTCATAACATTTTTTACACAATAAATAATATATTGTTTGAGTAGATGCTTAGTTTAATGTTCTGCACATATTATTCTAAATAGTTCTTGAATATTTGTCGTGAGCATTGGGGCAGTTGACGATATTTTCCGCTTCATTTATAATGTTCCTGTTCAAATGCTAATACAATAATGACAAATATTTAAGAACATTTGAGATTGCATTCTGTAGAAAGTGAAATTCTAGGGTCAGTTTCATATTCAGACTTAATACGCCTCAATTGTGGCGCTATACTAAATACAAGACGACACCTTCCTAAACTAGAATGGAATGTGCCAGTTTCACGTATAGAACTGGACAATTCTATTCCGGTGTAGGTGTAATCTAGCATTGGGTTTTGAGGCGCACCAAGTTTATGAACCTGCTCCCATTAAATCAGCCCTTATGTTTCTACTTAAGTAATATTTTAGATGTTTAAAAAAAACTTTGTTATAAAAAGTCGCGTCCCATCCCACTTAAAAAAACTAATAAAAATGATCGTTTCCAGTCACTCTTAACTTAAGTTACATACACTAGTGTCTCCCGAGGCAAAGAAGGGAGATAGCTAGTTTGTTCCGCAAACACAGAAAGAGAGCGAAAGGACTAGTTTTGAAGAGAGAGACAGAATGACAACAAACCCAGTCCGGGTCCACAACCGTGAGTACCATGTTGCCAAATACTCCCAATTTTTTTCTCTCTAGACACTGTAACGTGAGTACGGTTATATTTAACTCCAAAGTCCATTTGATTTATTTCGCGAGCTACGAAGTCTAGCGATGCCCTGGAAAATGTTATTTATAGAAAATATTATAGTTATTCAAATGGAACAAATGTAATCGATATACCCCAAGTTTTCCAGGATTCACTTTAGTTAATTAATACTAAGGACGATAATGTTGACCTTGATAGTCTGGGGTAAAGTTCTCGCCTTGAGACCGAGGTTCTACGTTCAAACCTAGCTGAGCTCAACGGATTGTTACTGAGCGATTAAGAATTCGTAAGGACGGAAAGTAAGGCCGTCGGTTGTGCAAATCGTGTATTTCTGAAAGGTGTGTGAAATAGTTCTTCCGGCAAAATGTGTGGTTCTTATTCGCTCGCTCGAAGAAATCCACGAGGTGTGTAAGGTTGATAGCCCACTCCACCTGAATTTAGACTCTCACAGAAACCTCAACAAGGAATAGCTAGAGTTTGTTGTGGCCAGCGCTGCATATAGGTTGTTGGAGGAACTATTTTTAGCACCTCGTCTACCCCGTGTGTGAACCAATTCAGGTTATACGCTTATCTACTAATTACCCTAATGGCCTAAGGGATTAAGGAGGCTATATTTAGAGGAAGAGTTTGCATGAAGAGAGAAAGTGGAAGGTAATTTTGAAAAAACCAGCCTCAGTAGACCCAAACGAGATCCGAGCCTCAATCTCCTCGTCATCGGCAGTCTAGTCAACTGCAAGAGTAACGCCTTAGGCCATGCGGCCACAGAAATGGGTTAAGGGAATAAAAAATGAATAATAATAAGGACGGGAACACCAAACATAGTATAAAATTAAATCTTTTGGAAGTGGATTGACACCTTATCTCAGTAGGTAGCGTGTCTTACTTCTGAGCCAAGGGTCCCGAGCTCAATTCCTAGCACAGCTGAAAAAAATGTATGATTAGTGAATGTGGGGTTACCGCTTTTACATTGCTGAGTTGTTCAAGATTTAATTCCGCTATTTAGTCATGTGTTAATGTAAACAGTCGGTTTATAAAGTGCACGTTAAATAAATGAAATAGCTCTCAGCGCTTGGTGGTTGATTGCCAAAGTGTGACTAACCTTTGACTCCTGTGTTCTGCTTGCCACCAAATATGTTAATATTTCATTCAAAGCCTTAACGAATATTTTCCTTCCCTTGTGATGAGGTGATCTTAGAATTGTACTGGAAAATTATCTGAAAAGTTTAAATAAATATTTCACAGATGATATTAGCATCCGAACCACACATCCTTAACGCGACAACATGAGAGGTCATCATTGTTTCGGTGACAGTTGGGTGGTTCTACTAAATGAAGGATTGATAGCGAACCCTCACATGAGAGAAGGCGTCAGTCTCATCTTGTCTGATGGGTTAATGATCAGTAGATCGTGGTTCTTATCCTGATCAGGTGGAATTAGTTTTTCCTCCTTTAACGTTTTCTATTTTATTTACACGTAAGCGTGGGTACGTGTCCTCTAAATTCTACCTTCCCCATCCTTCCCTACCCCATTAGTTTAAATATGCGTGTCACCGAATCGGCGGTAAGACGAGGCGAACGTAAGCCTTTTCATCCAAATTGTAAACAGTAGTTTTTTCTGTCTTTTGCACCAAGCCTTAATATACAGCCGGACTCTCCCACCATTTACATTAATTAGGGCGCGGTTAAGGAAGGTGGAATTTAAGAGGAAATTAACCAGAATGTGTGTCAATAGAAAACCGGAACCATTAGGTTAAAACACCCTCTTTGACTGGGATTTGAAATCAAACCACCCGTTCACCAGGAATACGGTATGGTGCGAGAGTGACGCCTTAGACACTGTGACCACCTGATGGAAATACACAGAGCTTATATCTCATTTATTAAGGAGACTATTCTGATCCAAACTTATTGACAAACTTTTTCTTTTAAAGTAGGATTCTGTTAGGCAGGAACTTTAAGAAAATGTATGGAAAAAAAATGGTGCCAAGCTGTTAAAACACGCTACTCGCACCAGTGGTACCGCCATCTATAATTTGTCTGTATTTAGTAGGTTGGATTTTCATTTATGTTGAGGTCAAGGTTCGAATCTTTGGTAGGTGTATTGGGGAAAGGGTGTTTCCAAATGAAATGTATCATTATAGTCTTCTCTTATTCTCCCTTTACTAATGTGAGTGTAGTTCCTCTAAGTCACACTTCCTCTTAGAATAAGTCATTCAAAACCTTTAATAAAAACAATAATATAGTGAGTATAAGAGCTATGAATCATCAAGAGTGTTTTTTCTTGAAGTTTCAAATAGGTGACTATCTTACACACAATCATGATGAACTTTGCCTTAAAATAATGATTGATGTATCCTTCATATAGCTTGTGAGGTAGCGAGCCTACCTTGCGTTAGTTCACTATGGTTCATTATGGTTTATGAGATAGGGTCATACTGTTATCCATCAAGCTACGTGTGCTACGTAGAGGTTACGTTATGTACCCTGACCATCGGGATATCATATTTGGATCAGTTCAGAATATGAAGACAGCTTCTCACTACCCTGTTTGGGTTACACGCATATGAAATCATTACAGGAATGTGTTTGCGTAGAGTGAAGAAATCATTACAGGAATGTGTTTGCGTAGAGTTAAAATGGAAAACCATTCCGGATTTAAAAAAATCACCTGGTCGGGATTCGAGTCACAATCTCTTTGTCATCAGCAGTCCAATCTGAGGGTTAAGCCTCACACCACTCAACAACCCATGCGAGTATTATGCTAACGTGGTAGGGACTTCGATGGTAGAGTTTAGGGGAAATCTATCCATATTTTCATGTGTGAAAAGCAGGAGACTATTTCTTAAAAACCACCCTAAGGACACCCTGTCGGGATTCGAGTCCCAACCTCATCGTCACAGGCAAATCAGCCTAAAGAAGTGTGACATTGAGACCACATGCTCACTAGCGTGAATCATAGGTGCTAATCCAAATATCCTCTGTTAGATTTGTATGTTCTATAGCCAATATTGTTAACAAATCTATTAAATTATGTTTGAAGACGAGAATCGAGTCAAGGTATCTGAGACGAAAGCTCAAGTGTGATAAGAAAAACGAATACTATAATGTAACCGCTAAATATAAACAACTGAATCTGGCAACATCGCCCGGTGAAAAAAATATCCTGTGGTCATCACCACCAGCTGAGCACGCGCCCTGTTGCCACATGGTGCACAGAGAGAGAGAGAGAACCATCCTCTTGCTTCGCTCATTAGTTGAGACCAATTAACAAGTAAACTACAAACAAGCTATCAAGTGAATTGGCGCATTAGTTTGTTTTAGGTTGTGTTTTTTAAAATACTTGATACACGTATGAACCCCTTAAACACCTATAGAACAGAGACAGCTAGTGTTTCCACCTTTCCCAAGGTAAAATAAAGGAGGGGGATATTAGGAGTAATCTCACTTGGAAAAGCTGTTTGTATGATTTGTTTTGTGGTCATTGTTGGAGAGAGGGGGAAGGGTGTAATGTATTTAACTATAATAAGTTCGTCAAGAACATTCATTTACGGACTAAAACCAAACAAAATTAATTATACTGTTTTTGAAATGCTATCATTTATTATCATTACTTTCAAAAGTTGGCCTCGGTGGTCTTGGAGTAAAGTGCTCGCCTCAGGATCCGATGCTTGTGGTTTAAAACCAGCTGGGGTCAATGGACTTTTATTGAGTGATAAACATCTGTAGTACAACTTCCTTTGAATGGGAAGTAAAGCCGCCAGTCCCCTGTCAAATGGGGCATGTCAAAGAACACTGAAAGATTAATGAAAATACCTTTCTCAACAAAATTGGTAGGTCCTTTAACTCTCGCTCATAGAAATTCTAGCGTGCTGATGTGTTCAGCCAGTTCAGAAAGTGACCGTTAAATATCTTAAATAAATGGGAAAAAAAAAATTATTCAAGAATCTCATAAGCTATTGCACGTTCACCTCTTCACACTGCTGTCTACAAATGTTTATTTATATTAGCACCTTACTCTTTTGTAAGCACCACGTCCTACTACCCGCCTCTTAGGGTCTTATTAACCATACGGACTATAAGCATTTATCTACACTGATTAGGGATTAGGAAGACAGAGTTTAGAAGAAATTGAACCCGATTTTTCGTGAAGACTCATACAGTTGGAAACTATATAAGAAAAAAAAAACTACCCTCTGAATTCCGCTTTTTTGTTTGTGACACGAAAATAGTACAAAACTTAATTATTGAAAAAAGTTCAAAGTTCAAGAGTTACAACTGCATCAACTTAGTTTAGACTGCCCCCACTCCACCACCATCATAACCCTAGTGAGTTCTAACACAAACACAAGTCTACCAATTCATGGATGTAAAAATAAAATCCTAATTTAAACCAGGACTGTTTTCTCGATTTTAAAAGTGATCTCATCAGTAGTTGTAGGGAAATTACAATAAGTATTTATGACTGAGTTTCTGATATAGAGAAGTAGCTGGGTATGAGTCATCCTAGCTGTATTTATGATATATATAATTATATATATTATATATAATATATATATAAGTATATGTTCATGTGTTGCCGTAGATGCATTCATGATATCAATAAATGGTCGCGATATTGCTGAGTAGCTGCCGTAAGTAATGGCTGCTGTTTTTCTGAAATGTCCGGTATTTGATATCGGTGTTTAAGAGCAAATTTTCCTTATAAAAGCTAAATGAAAAGATGATATTTTTGTGTGACATGGTGTATATAATGGCCCAACTCTTGGGATCATCACCACGAAACACCTTCAAGCATATGGTCCACTCTTCTACGATGTCATGAACAGTTGCAGGTGTCAGGCTGTGTCCATCCCTTCCCGTTTAGAGACAGTGTTGCCACTTGTACCTTTGTTTACATTTTGCAACACTGAGGGTCCCCCTGCCATTATATTAGACCATGGGTCTGGAATATTTATGGAACAAATGTGAGTTCTCTCATCCTCTATTTATGTTAATGCGAGGAGACGTAATACCATCTAGCTCTCTCATTTGTACCTTTTGGAGTTTGCCTTAAATTAGGAGGGAAGGTAACCTGACTTAAGGTTGGTATTTTTGGTGTTCTTCTGGAATAAATATTTTGGGCAAAATAAATACAATATTGCTCTGTTAGATATATTTAATTTAGTTTTCTACACATATTAACCTCAACAGTTCTTGGATATCCGTGATGGAAATTTTGGCATTTGATGAGAAACTTTTTGAGTGGAAAGAAAATGTTGTTCTTATCACAATGTCAGGACTATTATGATCAATATCCAGGAACAGTTGAATAAAATTAAACACACGTACTAGAGAAATATTTTATTTATTGTGCCCGAAGGAAAGTTTATGTTATACAAACTTCAAAAATACTAACCTTAACGCCAAGTATTCTCATACATTCCGCCATAATAAACTGGTGGTTAAACATAATAATTAGAAGTAGCTTCACAATGTATACAAATATTTTTTTTAAAAAGTTCAAGCATATATCCTTTTGCGAGGACTTAGTGCCATCACATATCATTATAACCTGAATCGGTGGTTGCTTGGTCTATGTCGTTATTTTTGCATCATACTTGATTGCTGGGGACATGAAGATCATGGCTCAAGTACCTGCTGCATATAATGAGGAGGATTTTTCCTAGGGGATTTTATAATCTCTTTCCAAGAAAATGGGAATATCCTCTAAAATTCTACCTTCATAATTCCAGCCTCAGTTATAGTATAGAAAGAGGATAGGTAAAATACGATTTAAGTACTGTCGTTATTTTAGTAAGAAGTCCGTTCTGGAAGGTCTTTTATTCTATAAAAATACTACCATATATTAGGATTTTGGTACGAAGTAAGGGCTTCCAAAATAGGCTTCCTACTAAAATCAAGCTTAAAGAACATGTCCTCATGGGCTCTCAAGGAAGACTCGTTTTCTCGTCAAACACACCATAGCTACTTGCAAGAAGCACTTAGACCAGTGTAGCACGTGAGAGGGGAGGGTTGTGAAGGTAAGATGGCTGGAGGGCTAACAGCTGATTACTTGACCCTGAAACCTTCCACCCTCTCGGCTGCTAGTCCTTATTTACCCCAGCCTCCCCCTCCCAAACCAACCAGTCACCTCGCGAGGTCTGTAGCCTGGGAACAAAGGAACATAGCTCGTCACGTGACAGCTCCTCATAGGCCTCCTCTTGCCCTTGTCCATGGCCAAGTGGTTTAGGAGTTACAGGGGCCTGGATCGATCCCAGGTGGAGTTTTAATCCTTCAGAAACCTAGTGTAAGTTAAGTTGACCATTCGTGAATCACCCCTGATGTTATGGTACCGTTACCGTAATACGGTGTAAGTATCACGTCAACGACGTCCCCAATTTGTGGAATAAATTAATACCGTTTTAAGTTGTAGAGAGTAGATAAAAATGTTTTAACCAAGTAATTTGCTAAAACATTTAAATTTAAAATCTGGCAATAACAAATATAATCTTAGTTAACAACAAGTATTTCTCACTAATTCATAATTTTATTCTTAGATTTTAGTTTTAAATGTACGTAGCTTTGTCCTTATTTTTATGTACTATCACTTTCATTTGCATAGCGACATATTATAGACCTAATTAATATACACTATTCATTAAAACCAGTATAAAAACCATGTCAAATGGTGTAATAGGTACCATTTAGACTGTTTATGCTAGGAAGGAATGTTTGAAAGGTCTTTTTCTTTGTCAGAATTCTACCATATAGTAGGATTTTGGCAGGAAAAAGGATCTTTGAGAAATTCCTACATAACATAAACAGGGCATACCTTCGACCCTCCCATCGGGGATTTAAGGTAGGAGTGTAGGGGACGCGAGAAAAGGTACTTCAGGGTTTTTGCAGTTTTTATATAAATACATTTTTCTTGCCGTAATAAATCTATCTATCCAGTAGAAAAATACACATGGTAATACGAACAGTCACTTAGTATCTGCCATGAGCATAGTGACATTATATGAACAACTTTTTAAATGAAGATAGAAGTTGTCATTACATTGTAGGACATCCTTGACAA
This sequence comes from Timema cristinae, assembly GCA_039000515.1. NCBI lineage: Eukaryota > Metazoa > Arthropoda > Insecta > Phasmatodea > Timematidae > Timema > Timema cristinae. The sequence continues at coordinate 59,482 of JBCFYV010000748.1, forward strand.
ATATTCAACAACTGTTGATATCACCATGAGAATAAAATAAAAATAAAAACTTTTCTACTGAAGAATTATCGGATTTATTTTGACAAAAATAAAAGTGTTACTATAAAAATCTCAAAAACACCTTTTTTTTCGTTCCCTGCACTCTTCACATGCTACATGGGGAGAGCACTGAAAAGCTTTTCAGACGTTTAGAAGTACCAAATTATTTACTAAGTGGTTTGATATTATTAAATATGGTTTTCACCAAAATGTAAGCAAAAGTTTTGACTAGTTAAAAAGTTTTTATTTTTAGTTTAAAGTGTCTTTAAAAAATATCTGATAACTTACATAAAACCATATTTAACAATCTCTAATTATCTAAAAGTATCTGTTGTGATTCTATAAAATCAATAATGACTTTATTTGATAGAAAAAACTTTATTTAGCTTTATAACCTTCTGCGTTATTTTCATAGCTACAACTATTCACATAAAGCGTCACCGATTTTTTTTAAACTTTAAACTTAAATCTAAACTTTTTATCTCATTATAAACAGGCTCTTACTTTTCACCTACATTTGGTTTAAAGCAATATAAAAAAATTTCTAACCTTTTCTTAAATAATGTGGGTTTTCTAAACGTCTACGCGTCTCGTATCCCACCAGGCAGCAACCTGTAGAGTAACTGTCCCCTAGAATGACAATATAATTATGATAGCTTTATGGTAGACTGACTGAGTCTTCTCAGAAACCAACCATGAACATTGTTTTATTATTTGGCAACATTCAGAGATACAACACAAGTATCGGCCCGAAATGTTCCATGACCTTACAATTTCCAAGAAACGGTTTGATTTAACTTTTCACGATCCAAAGATACTGTGGTTAAGTATTCTTAAAACCTGTTTTTATATTCTTCCCTTTTACCCCTCAACACACCTTCCCATCATTGTTTTCTGGGAAACAATTTTGACAGCAACTCAATTGTAGGTTGTCTGAAAATAGACAACCTAAACCATTATTATTAACTTAAAGAGTTTACGATAGGTTACACACAGAAGGTATCAGACTCTGAAGTTGCAGAGAACGATGGACCACAAATTTGTAAGGTGCAAGGCACCCTAAATCAGGATTTGTTTAAACTATGTGGTATCAACCAAAAAGAAAGTGTCATAAATGGTGATCTATTGTTTGAAAATACCTTCATAACCAACCACATTATATAGGATGGGTCAGAAACAACTAGACGATCTATGCTGAGGAGAGTGATGGACAACGTGCTGAGGTTTGTCCGGTGGAGCTCGTCTGAGTTACTTATCTTCAAGAAAGTATAGGGTGGTGTGTAAACAACTAGACGATCTATGCTGAGGAAGTGATGGACAAAGTGCTGAGGTTTGTCGCGTGGAGCTTGTCTGAGTTACTTATCTTCAAGAAAGTATAGGATGGGTCAGAAACAACTAGACGATCTATGCTGAGGAGAGTGATGGACAACGTGCTGAGGTTTGTCTAGTGGAGACTCGTCTGAGTTACTTATCTTCAAGAAAGTATAGGGTGGGATGGAAACAACTAGACGATCTATGAAGAGGAGACTGATGAACAACGTACTGAGGTTTGTCTGACGTCCGGTGGAGCTCGTCTGAGTTACTTATCTTCAAGAAAGTATAGGGTGGGTTGTAAACAACTAAACGATCTATGCTGAGGAGAGTGATGGACAACGTGCTGAGGTTTGTCTAGTGGAGCTCGTCTGAGTTACTTATCTTCAAGAAAGTATAGGGTGGGATGGAAACAACTAGACGATCTATGCTGAGGAGAGTGATGGACAACGTGCTGAGGTTTGTCTAGTGGAGCTCGTCTGAGTTACTTATCTTCAAGAAAGTATAGGGTGGGTTGTAAACAACTAAACGATCTATGCTGAGGAGAGTGATGGACAACGTGCTGAGGTTTGTCTAGTGGAGCTCGTCTGAGTTACTTATCTTCAAGAAAGTATAGGGTGGGATGTAAACAACTAGACGATCTATGCTGAGGAGAGTGATGGACGTGCTGAGGTTTGTCTGACGTCCAGTGGAGCTCGTCTGAGTTACTTATCTTCAAGAAAGTATAGGGTGGGTTGTAAACAACTAAACGATCTATGCTGAGGAGAGTGATGGACAACGTGCTGAGGTTTGTCTAGTGGAGCTCGTCTGAGTTACTTATCTTCAAGAAAGTATAGGGTGGGTTGTAAACAACTAAACGATCTATGCTGAGGAGAGTGATGGACAACGTGCTGAGGTTTGTCTAGTGGAGCTCGTCTGAGTTACTTATCTTCAAGAAAGTATAGGGTGGGATGGAAACAACTAGACGATCTATGCTGAGGAGAGTGATGGACAACGTGCTGAGGTTTGTCTAGTGGAGCTCGTCTGAGTTACTTATCTTCAAGAAAGTATAGGGTGGGATGAAACAACTAGACGATCTATGCTGAGGAGACTGATGAACAACGTCTGAGGTTTGTCTGACGTCCGTGGAGCTCGTCTGAGTTACTTATCTTCAAGAAAGTATAGGGTGGGTTGTAAACAACTAGACGATCTATGCTGAGGAGAGTGATGGACAACGTGCTGAGGTTTGTCTGACGTCCGGTGGAGCTCGTCTGAGTTACTTATCTTCAAGAAAGTATAGGGTGGGATGGAAACAACTAGACGATCTATGCTGAGGAGAGTGATGGACAACGTGCTGAGGTTTGTTCTAGTGGAGCTCGTCTGAGTTACTTATCTTCAAGAAAGTATAGGGTGGGATGTAAACAACTAGACGATCTATGCTGAGGAGAGTGATGGACAACGTGCTGAGGTTTGTCTGACGTCAGTGGAGCTCGTCTGAGTTACTTATCTTCAAGAAAGTATAGGGTGGGATGTAAACAACTAGACGATCTATGCTGAGGAGAGTGATGGACAACGTGCTGAGGTTTGTCTGACGTCCGGTGGAGCTCGTCTGAGTTACTTATCTTCAAGAAAGTATAGGGTGGGATGTAAACAACTAGACGATCTATGCTGAGGAGAGCGATGGACAACGTGCTGAGGTTTGTCTGACGTCCAGTGGAGCTCGTCTGAGTTACTTATCTTCAAGAAAGTATAGGGTGGGTTGTAAACAACTAGACGATCTATGCTGAGGAGAGTGATGGACAACGTACTGAGGTTTGTCCGGTGGAGCTCGTCTGAGTTACTTATCTTCAAGAAAGTATAGGGTGGGATGTAAACAACTAGACGATCTATGCTGAGGAGAGTGATGGACAACGTGCTGAGGTTTGTCCGGTGGAGCTCGCCTGAGTTACTTATCTTCAAGAAAGTATAGGGTGGGATGTAAACAACTAAACGATCTATGCTGAGGAGAGTGATGGACAAAGTGCTGAGGTTTGTCTGACGTCCGGTGGAGCTTGTCTGAGTTACTTATCTTCAAGAAAGTATAGGGTGGGTTGTAAACAACTAGACGATCTATGCTGAGGAGAGTGATGGACAAAGTGCTGAGGTTTGTCCGGTGGAGCTCGCCTGAGTTACTTATCTTCAAGAAAGTATAGGGTGGGATGTAAACAACTAGACGATCTATGCTGAGGAGAGTGATGGACAACGTGCTGAGGTTTGTCCGGTGGAGCTCGCCTGAGTTACTTATCTTCAAGAAAGTATAGGGTGGGATGTAAACAACTAGACGATCTATGCTGAGGAGAGTGATGGACAAAGTGCTGAGGTTTGTCCGGTGGAGCTCGCCTGAGTTACTTATCTTCAAGAAAGTATAGGGTGGGATGTAAACAACTAGACGATCTATGCTGAGGAGAGTGATGGACAACGTGCTGAGGTTTGTCCGGTGGAGCTCGTCTGAGTTACTTATCTTCAAGAAAGTATAGGGTGGGTTGTAAACAACTAGACGATCTATGCTGAGGAGAGTGATGGACAAAGTGCTGAGGTTTGTCCGGTGGAGCTCGCCTGAGTTACTTATCTTCAAGAAAGTATAGGGTGGGTTGTAAACAACTAGACGATCTATGCTGAGGAGAGTGATGGACAAAGTGCTGAGGTTTGTCCGGTGGAGCTCGCCTGAGTTACTTATCTTCAAGAAAGTATAGGGTGGGATGTAAACAACTAGACGATCTATGCTGAGGAGAGTGATGGACAACGTACTGAGGTTTGTCCGGTGGAGCTCGTCTGAGTTACTTATCTTCAAGAAAGTATAGGGTGGGATGTAAACAACTAGACGATCTATGCTGAGGAGAGCGATGGACAAAGTGCTGAGGTTTGTCTGACGTCCGGTGGAGCTCGTCTGAGTTACTTATCTTCAAGAAAGTATAGGGTGGGATGGAAACAACTAGACGATCTATGCTGAGGAGAGCGATGGACAACGTGCTGAGGTTTGTCCGGTGGAGCTCGCCTGAGTTACTTATCTTCAAGAAAGTATAGGGTGGGATGTAAACAACTAGACGATCTATGCTGAGGAGAGTGATGGACAACGTGCTGAGGTTTGTCCAGTGGAGCTCGCCTGAGTTACTTATCTTCAAGAAAGTATAGGGTGGGATGTAAACAACTAGACGATCTATGCTGAGGAGAGCGATGGACAACGTGCTGAGGTTTGTCCGGTGGAGCTCGCCTGAGTTACTTATCTTCAAGAAAGTATAGGGTGGGATGTAAACAACTAGACGATCTATGCTGAGGAGAGCGATGGACAACGTGCTGAGGTTTGTCCAGTGGAGCTCGTCTGAGTTACTTATCTTCAAGAAAGTATAGGGTGGGATGTAAACAACTAGACGATCTATGTTGAGGAGAGTGATGGACAACGTGCTGAGGTTTGTCCGGTGGAGCTCGCCTGAGTTACTTATCTTCAAGAAAGTATAGGGTGGGATGTAAACAACTAGACGATCTATGCTGAGGAGAGCGATGGACAACGTGCTGAGGTTTGTCCAGTGGAGCTCGTCTGAGTTACTTATCTTCAAGAAAGTATAGGGTGGGATGTAAACAACTAGACGATCTATGTTGAGGAGAGTGATGGACAACGTGCTGAGGTTTGTCCGGTGGAGCTCGCCTGAGTTACTTATCTTCAAGAAAGTATAGGGTGGGATGTAAACAACTAGACGATCTATGCTGAGGAGAGCGATGGACAACGTGCTGAGGTTTGTCCAGTGGAGCTCGTCTGAGTTACTTATCTTCAAGAAAGTATAGGGTGGGATGTAAACAACTAGACGATCTATGCTGAGGAGAGTGATGAACAAAGTGCTGAGGTTTGTCCAGTGGAGCTCGTCTGAGTTACTTATCTTCAAGAAAGTATAGGGTGGGATGTAAACAACTAGACGATCTATGCTGAGGAGAGTGATGGACAACGTGCTGGGGTTTGTCCGGTGGAGCTTGTCTGAGTTACTTATCTTCAAGAAAGTATAGGGTGGACGGAAACAACTAGACGATCTATGCTGAGGAGAGTGATGGACAAAGTACTGAGGTTTGTCTGACGTCCAGTGGAGCTCGTCTGAGTTACTTATCTTCAAGAAAGTACAGGGTGGGATGTAAACAACTAGACGATCTATGCTGAGGAGAGTGATGAACAAAGTGCTGAGGTTTGTCCAGTGGAGCTTGTCTGAGTTACTTATCTTCAAGAAAGTACAGGGTGGGATGTAAACAACTAGACGATCTATGCTGAGGAGAGTGATGAACAAAGTGCTGAGGTTTGTCCAGTGGAGCTCGTCTGAGTTACTTATCTTCAAGAAAGTATAGGGTGGGTTGTAAACAACTAGACGATCTATGCTGAGGAGAGTGATGGACAAAGTACTGAGGTTTGTCTGACGTCCGGTGGAGCTCGTCTGAGTTACTTATCTTCAAAAAGGATAAAGTGTAGTATATAGTTTGCTTTTATTTAGTTAGTGAATATTTACTTTTCAACTAAAGTGTTAGTTTTCAAGTTACTAACCGTCTAATTGTCTCAGCCTCATCCAGTACATTTGACACACCATGATTCAATATTTCACATGACTCCTGAAAATGTCAGTAAAGTGTAAACACAAAATGGTATGAAACAATCGTCCATACTTTTTCATATTGTCTATCTCAGTTTCCTCAGAAAACATTGATTTGTTAATTATAGGAAACACTCTCCATACCGTATTTACTTTTGTTTTATAACTTTAAAACAAAAGTGTTATATGTTTTTTTTCCCAAAATTTAAATTTTCAAAAATGTGTTATCACTCATATACTGAATTGTGGGTGTCGTGGACTTTTGAGTTTTGAATCTCGCCCGAGTGAACTGGAGGGGGTTTAGAAGGTGCGAAGTTCCTACCAGTCTTTTAATGTATATTCCTAATTTCAGTTTTAAAGCGCATTTAAGAGGACAAGACAGTTTCCCTATATGAAATAATATAATAAATCTAGACTAGTCTACTTTACTCTAAAAAAATTACGTGTTATATTTATTGGAATTTTGCTTTCAACTTACAAGCTTGTAAAAGTATTGGAAATCCTGGATAGCTCAGTGGTAAAGCATTATCACGTTAATTCAAAGGTTCTGGGTTCGATTCCCTGGTCCAGGGGAGTAAGTAAGGTTGTGCTATTCGAGGACACCCATTAATCACCATTTTTATGGATTCTGAGATGACAGGGGGATGGGGTGATAGGAAGGGTTGTAGCACATGATGGTGGCAGAGGGAGGGGGGGGATGGAGGAGGGGGGGGGGGGGGGGGGGATGGAGCACCTGGGTGCGGGATAGAGTGGAGACAATATTTTTTTGGTTGAGAATACTGTTTAGCATAATTGAGAGGGTTGTAGGTTGGTGGATGGAGGACTTGAGGGAGGGGGAGGGGGAGCGCAGAGGACACGCGCGGAGGGCTAGGGATGGCTGAGAGGGGGTCGAGGGGGACTAGCATACGGAGGACAGGGTTTTCTCTCCCTCTCTCTCTGCAAATGTGGGTCGTCTCACGGTCTCGATGTGTAGGTGTATTCTAGGTAGTAAAACGTATCATGGATTGGGATCCTGGGTAGTATGCTACCTTAGTACAGCAAAGTTAAGACCCTCTACATAAAACTTCAATACCGCGGAGGTTTTTAGTTTCAAAAAACAGAATACCACTCTTGAGTAGACCCGACCTAGATTCGAACCCTAGATGCGACCACCGGAGGGGATCTGAGTGGTCAGTCCTAGGTTGAATCCCTAGATCACAGGAAACAACCTAACGGAACAGGCTACTGATCTAGAAGTCCCGGGTTCACAGGAAACGACCTAATGGAACAGGCTACTGATCTAGATGTCTCGGGTTCGGAACAGGCTACAGATCCCTAGGTCCTAGGTTGAATCCCTAGATCACAGGAAACAACCTAACGGAACAGGCAAACTGATCTAGAAGTCCCGGGTTCACAGGAAACGACCTAATGGAACAGGCTACTGATCTAGATGTCTCGGGTTCGGAACAGGCTACAGATCCCTAGTCCTAGGTTGAATCCCTAGATCACAGGAAACAACCTAACGGAACAGGCAACTGATCTAGAAGTCCCGGGTTCACAGGAAACGACCTAATGGAACAGGCTACTGATCTAGATGTCTCGGGTTCGGAACAGGCTACAGATCCCTAGGTCCTAGGTTGAATCCCTAGATCACAGGAAACAACCTAACGGAACAGGCAACTGATCTAGAAGTCCCGGGTTCACAGGAAACGACCTAATGGAACAGGCTACTGATCTAGATGTCTCGGGTTCGGAACAGGCTACAGATCCATAGGTCCCAGGTTCAATCCCTAGATTATAGGATAACAGTATGAAGCCTGGACCAGATTGAAGACAAGCACTCTTACAATATGAAGTAGAATCAGATTGAAGATAAGCACTCTTACAATATGAAGTAGGATCAGATTGGATACAAGCACTCTAACAGTATGAATTAGAATCAGATTGAAGATAAGCACTCTAACAATATGAAGTAGGAACAGATTGGAGACAAGCACTCTAACAGTATGAAGTAGGAACAGATTAGAGACAAGCACTCTAACAGTATGAAGTAGGAACAGATTAGAGACAAGCACTCTAACAGTATGAAGTCTGGACCAGATTGAAGACAAGCACTCTAACAGTATGAAGTCTGGACCAGATTGGAGACAAGCACTCTAACAATATGAAGTAGGAACAGATTGGAGACAAGCACTCTAACAGTATGAATTAGAATCAGATTGAAGATAAGCACTCTATCAATAAGAAGTAGGAACAGATTGGAGACAAGCACTCTAACAGTATGAAGTAGAATCAGATTGGAGACAAGCACTCTTACAATATGAAGTAGAATCAGATTGGATACAAGCACTCTTACTATATGAAGTAGGATCAGATTGGATACAAGCACTCTAACAGTATGAATTAGAATCAGATTGAAGATAAGCACTCTAACAATATGAAGTAGGATCAGATTGGAGACAAGCACTCTAACAATATGAAGTAGGGTCAGATTGGAGACAAGCACTCTAACAGTATGAAGTCTGGACCAGATTGGAGACAAGCACTCTAACAGTTAGAAGTCTGGACCAGATTGAAGACAATCACTATAGCAGTATGAAGTCTGGAGCAGATTGAAGACAAGCACTCTAACAGTATGAAGTCTTGACCAGATTGAAGACAGGCACTCTAACAGTATGAAGTCTTGACCAGATTGAAGACAAGCACTCTAATAGTATGAAGTAGAATCAGATTGAAGATAAGCACTCTATCAATATGAAGTAGGATCAGATTGGGTACAAGCACTCTTACAATATGAAGTAGGATCAGATTGAAGATAAGCACTCTATCAATAAGAAGTAGGATCAGATTGGGTACAAGCACTCTAACAGTATGAAGTCTGGACCAGATTGAAGATAAGCACTCTTACAATATGAAGTAGGATCAGATTGGAGACAAGCACTCTAACAGTATGAATTAGAATCAGATTGAAGATAAGCACTCTAACAATATGAAGTAGGAACAGATTGGAGACAAGCACTCTTACAATATGAAGTAGGAACAGATTGGAGACAAGCACTCTAACAGTATGAAGTCTGGACCAGATTGGAGACAAGCACTCTAACAGTATGAAGTAGAATCAGATTGAAGATAAGCACTCTAACAATATGAAGTAGGATCAGATTGGATACAAGCACTCTAACACTATGAAGTAGAATCAGATTGAAGATAAGCATTCTATCAATATTATGTAGGAACAGATTGGATACAAGCACTCTAACACTATGAAGTAGAATCAGATTAAAGATAAGCACTCTTACAATATGAAGTAGGATCAGATTGGAGACAAGCACTCTAACACTATGAAGTAGAATCAGATTGAAGATAAGCACTCTTACAATATGAAGTAGAATCAGATTGGATACAAGCACTCTAACAGTATGAATTAGAATCAGATTGAAGATAAGCACTCTAACACTATGAAGTAGGAACAGATTGGAGACCAGCACTCTAACAGTATGAAGTAGAATCAGATTGGAGACAAGCACTCTAACAGTATGAAGTAGGATCAGATTAGAGACAAGCACTCTAACAGTATGAAGTCTGGACCAGATTGAAGACAAGCACTCTAACAGTATGAAGTCTGGACCAGATTGGAGACAAGCACTCTAACAATATGAAGTAGGATCAGATTGGAGACAAGCACTCTAACAGTATGAAGTAGGATCAGATTGGAGACAAGCACTCTAACATTATGAAGTAGGAACAGATTGGAGACAAGCACTCTAACAGTATGAAGTAGAATCAGATTGGAGACAAGCACTCTTACAATATGAAGTAGGAACAGATTGGAGACAAGCACTCTAACAGTATGAAGTCTGGACCAGATTGGAGACAAGCACTCTAACAGTATGAAGTAGAATCAGATTGAAGATAAGCACTCTAACAATATGAAGTAGGATCAGATTGGATACAAGCACTCTAACACTATGAAGTAGAATCAGATTGAAGATAAGCATTCTATCCATATTATGTAGGAACAGATTGGATACAAGCACTCTAACACTATGAATTAGAATCAGATTAAAGATAAGCACTCTTACAATATGAAGTAGGATCAGATTGGATACAAGCACTCTAACACTATGAAGTAGAATCAGATTGAAGATAAGCACTCTTACAATATGAAGTAGAATCAGATTGGATACAAGCACTCTAACAGTATGAATTAGAATCAGATTGAAGATAAGCACTCTAACACTATGAAGTAGGAACAGATTGGAGACAAGCACTCTAACAGTATGAAGTAGGATCAGATTAAAGATAAGCACTCTAACATTATGAAGTCTGGACCAGATTGAATATAAGCACTCTAACAATATGAAGTGGGAACAGATTGGAGACAAGCACTCTAACAGTATGAAGTAGAATCAGATTGAAGATAAGCACTCTAACAATATGAAGTAGAATCAGATTGAAGATAAGCACTCTAACAGTATGAATTAGAATCAGATTGGAGATAAGCACTCTAACAATATGAAGTAGGATAAGATTGGAGACAAGCACTCTAACAGTATGAAGTAAAATCGGATTGGAGACAAGCACTCTAACAGTATGAAGTAGAATCAGATTGGATACAAGCACTCTAACAGTATGAAGTAGGAACAGATTGGAGACAAGCACTCTAACAGTATGAATTAGAATCAGATTGGAGACAAGCACTCTAACAGTATGAAGTCTGGACCAGATTGGAGACAAGCACTCTAACAGTATGAAGTAGAATCAGATTGGAGACAAGCACTCTTACAATATGAAGTAGAATCAGATTGAAGATAAGCATTCTATCCATATTATGTAGGAACAGATTGGATACAAGCACTCTAACACTATGAATTAGAATCAGATTAAAGATAAGCACTCTTACAATATGAAGTAGGATCAGATTGGATACAAGCACTCTAACACTATGAAGTAGAATCAGATTGAAGATAAGCACTCTTACAATATGAAGTAGAATCAGATTGGATACAAGCACTCTAACAGTATGAATTAGAATCAGATTGAAGATAAGCACTCTAACACTATGAAGTAGGAACAGATTGGAGACAAGCACTCTAACAGTATGAAGTAGGATCAGATTAAAGATAAGCACTCTAACATTATGAAGTCTGGACCAGATTGAATATAAGCACTCTAACAATATGAAGTGGGAACAGATTGGAGACAAGCACTCTAACAGTATGAAGTAGAATCAGATTGAAGATAAGCACTCTAACAATATGAAGTAGAATCAGATTGAAGATAAGCACTCTAACAGTATGAATTAGAATCAGATTGGAGATAAGCACTCTAACAATATGAAGTAGGATAAGATTGGAGACAAGCACTCTAACAGTATGAAGTAAAATCGGATTGGAGACAAGCACTCTAACAGTATGAAGTAGAATCAGATTGGATACAAGCACTCTAACAGTATGAAGTAGGAACAGATTGGAGACAAGCACTCTAACAGTATGAATTAGAATCAGATTGGAGACAAGCACTCTAACAGTATGAAGTCTGGACCAGATTGGAGACAAGCACTCTAACAGTATGAAGTAGAATCAGATTGGAGACAAGCACTCTTACAATATGAAGTAGAATCAGATTGGATACAAGCACTCTTACAATATGAAGTAGGATCAGATTGGATACAAGCACTCTAACAGTATGAATTAGAATCAGATTGAAGATAAGCACTCTAACAATATGAAGTAGGATCAGATCGGAGACAAGCACTCTAACAATATGATGTAGAGTCAGATTGGAGACAAGCACTCTAACAGTATGAAGTCTGGACCAGATTGGAGACAAGCACTCTAACAGTTAGAAGTCTGGACCAGATTGAAGACAATCACTATAGCAGTATGAAGTCTGGAGCAGATTGAAGACAAGCACTCTATCAGTATGAAGTCTTGACCAGATTGAAGACAGGCACTCTAACAGTATGAAGTCTTGACCAGATTGAAGACAAGCACTCTAATAGTATGAAGTAGAATCAGATTGAAGATAAGCACTCTTACAATATGAAGTAGGATCAGATTGGATACAAGCACTCTTACAATATGAAGTAGGATCAGATTGAAGATAAGCACTCTATCAATAAGAAGTAGGATCAGATTGGGTACAAGCACTCTAACAGTATGAAGTCTGAACCAGATTGGAGACAAGCACTCTAACAGTATGAAGTAGGAACAGATTAGAGACAAGCACTCTAACAGTATGAATTAGAATCAGATTGAAGATAAGCACTATATCAATAAGAAGTAGGAACAGATTGGAGACAAGCACTCTAACAGTATGAAGTAGAATCAGATTGGAGACAAGCACTCTTACAATATGAAGTAGAATCAGATTGGATACAAGCACTCTTACAATATGAAGTAGGGTCAGATTGGAGACAAGCACTCTAACAGTATGAAGTCTGGACCAGATTGGAGACAAGCACTCTAACAGTAAGAAGTCTGGACCAGATTGAAGACAATCACTATAGCAGTATGAAGTCTGGAGCAGATTGAAGACAAGCACTCTAACAGTATGAAGTCTTGACCAGATTGAAGACAGGCACTCTAACAGTATGAAGTCTTGACCAGATTGAAGACAAGCACTCTAATAGTATGAAGTAGAATCAGATTGAAGATAAGCACTCTTACAATATGAAGTAGGATCAGATTGGATACAAGCACTCTTACAATATGAAGTAGGATCAGATTGAAGATAAGCACTCTATCAATAAGAAGTAGGATCAGATTGGGTACAAGCACTCTAACAGTATGAAGTCTGGACCAGATTGAAGATAAGCACTCTTACAATATGAAGAAGGATCAGATTGGAGACAAGCACTCTAACAGTATGAATTAGAATCAGATTGAAGATAAGCACTCTAACAATATGAAGTAGGAACAGATTGGAGACAAGCACTCTTACAATATGAAGTAGGAACAGATTGGAGACAAGCACTCTAACAGTATGAAGTCTGGACCAGATTGGAGACAAGCACTCTAACAGTATGAAGTAGAATCAGATTGAAGATAAGCACTCTAACAGTATGAAGTCTTGACCAGATTGAAGACAGGCACTCTAACAGTATGAAGTCTTGACCAGATTGAAGACAAGCACTATAATAGTATGAAGTAGAATCAGATTGAAGATAAGCACTCTTACAATATGAAGTAGGATCAGATTGGATACAAGCACTCTTACAATATGAAGTAGGATCAGATTGAAGATAAGCACTCTATCAATAAGAAGTAGGATCAGATTGGTACAAGCACTCTAATAGTATGAAGTAGAATCAGATTGAAGATAAGCACTCTTACAATATGAAGTAGGATCAGATTGGATACAAGCACTCTAACAGTATGAAGTAGAATCAGATTAAAGATAAGCACTCTTACAATATGAAGTAGGATCAGATTGGATACAAGCACTCTAACACTATGAAGTAGGATCAGATTGGAGACAAGCACTCTAACAGTATGAAGTAGAATCAGATTGGATACAAGCACTCTAACAGTATGAAGTAGAATCAGATTGGAGACAAGCACTCTAACAATATGATGTAGGAACAGATTGGAGACAAGCACTCTAACAGTATGAAGTCTGGACCAGATTGGAGACAAGCACTCTAACAATATGAAGTAGGATCAGATTGGAGACAAGCACTCTAACAGTATGAAGTAGGAACAGATTGGAAACAAGCACTCTAACATTATGAAGTCTGGACCAGATTGAAGACAAGCACTCTAACAGTAAGAAGTCTGGACCAGATTGAAGACAATCACTATAGCAGTATGAAGTCTGGAGCAGATTGAAGACAAGCACTCTAACAGTATGAAGTCTTGACCAGATTGAAGACAAGCACTCTAACAGTATGAAGTCTTGACCAGATTGAAGACAAGCACTCTAATAGTATGAAGTAGAATCAGATTGAAGATAAGCACTCTTACAATATGAAGTAGGATCAGATTGGATACAAGCACTCTTACAATATGAAGTAGGATCAGATTGAAGATAAGCACTCTATCAATAAGAAGTAGGATCAGATTGAAGACAAGCACTCTAACACTATGAAGTAGAATCAGATTGAAGATAAGCACTCTAACAGTATGAAGTAGGATCAGATTGGAGACAAGCACTCTAACAGTATGAATTAGAATCAGATTGAAGATAAGCACTCTAACAGTATGAAGTAGGAACAGATTGGAGACAAGCACTCTAACAGTATGAAGTAGAATCAGATTGGAGACAAGCACTCTTACAATATGAAGTATGATCAGATTGGAGACAAGCACTCTAACAGTATGAAGTCTGGACCAGATTGGAGACAAGCACTCTAACAGTATGAAGTAGAATCAGATTGAAGATAAGCACTCTAACAATATGAAGTAGGATCAGATTGGATACAAGCACTCTAACAGTATGAAGTAGAATCAGATTGGAGACAAGCACTCTTACAATATGATGTAGGAACAGATTGGAGACAAGCACTCTAACACTATGAAGTAGAATCAGATTGGAGACAAGCACTCTAACAATATGAAGTAGGATCAGATTGGAGACAAGCACTCTAACAGTATGAATTAGAATCGGATTGAAGAAAAGCACTCTAACAATATGAAGTAGGAACAGATTGGAGACAAGCACTATAACAGTATGAAGTAGAATCAGATTGGAGACAAGCACTCTAACAGTATGAAGTAGAATCAGATTGAAGATAAGCACTCTAACAATATGAAGTAGGGACAGATTGGAGACAAGCACTCTAACAGCATGAAGTAGAATCAGATTGAAGATAAGCACTCTAACAATATGAAGTAGGATCAGTTTGGAGACAAGCACTCTAACAGTATGAAGTAGAATCAGATTGGAGACAAGCACTCTTACAATATGAAGTAGGATCAGATTAGAGACAGGCACTCTAACTGTATGAAGTAGGAACAGATTTGAGACAAGCACTCTAACAGTATGAAGTCTGGACCAGATTGAAGACAGGCACTCTAACAGTATGAAGTCTGGACCAGATTGAAGACAAGCACTATAATAGTATGAAGTCAGGATCAGATTGGAGACAAGCACACTAATAGTTTGACCAATCATAAAGCAGTAGTTGTTTTCAGTGTTTGTGGTGCTGTTGATAGCCTGGGACTGGGAGATTAGGTGTTAGAATCCCTGTTTTAGGGGTTAGGAAGAATACCCGCATTCACGTGAAAAGAAAGTTGAAATTCACCTTCAGTACACCCTGGATCTCCACGTCATCGGCAGTCTAGTAGCGCCTATGAAGATCCAGTTTGATACATGAAGATTCTGATTGAGGCATGGAGACCCAGATTGAGACATGAAGATCCAGATTGAGACATGAAGTCCCAGATTGAAACATGAAGACCCAGAGTGAGACATGAAGACTCCATTGAGACATGAAGACCTAGTTTGAGACAAGAAGATCCAGATTGAGACATGAAGATCCAGTTTGAGACATGGAGAACCAGATTGAGACATGGAGGCCAGATTGAGACATGAAGATCCTGATTGAGACATTAAGATCTAGTTTGAGACATGGAGAGCCCCATTGAGACATGAAGATCTAGTTTGAGACATGGAGCCCAGATTGAGACATGAAGACCTAGTTTGAGACATAAAGACTAAGATTGGGAACATGAAGATCCAGTTTGAGACATGGAGATCCAGTTTGAGACATGAAGATCCAGATTGAGACATGAAGACCCATCTGTTGGTAATACTAGGTGGTCCATGAGTTATAGATGGATAGTTAGATATTACAATCGCAGCAGGAATATGATATTTTGGTGAATGGAAATACTAAATTATCGTACCTACCGTAGCAAGTATTATTTTCACCACGTTACGTGCCTATGAGGTAGTGATGAGGAAGGTAGAATATAGAGCTAGTGTTTCAACGTTTGCGTGAAGGGTGAGTGATAAAACCCACCCCCGTTTACCTGTTAGAGATATGAACGTAGACTTCCCCCTCCACAAGAAAGTCGAGATTGACGATTTTGCATGCGTACCCGACGGAGTAGGTATGTTTATACACCTATGCCCTTGATCAAGCTCAAGAGGTGGTGACAGCTGGCAGAAGTTTGGGTAACTTGGCGGTCTAGGGGTCTTACTTCTGTGCGGGGGGTCCGGGGTTCAATCCTCAGTCTCAGCACAGATTTATCTGATTACCAAACGCCTCACACAAGACAGTCATAATGGTTTTGACCTTTTGAACAAATGCACTTATAATGGTTTAGGGATACTTTTTTATAAGAGGGAATGTTTTAGGTTTCTGGAATAAGTATGGAGAGATTATGAACACTTTGAAACTTATTTCAAACAATTATATACTTGGTTGTAAGAAGCCTCCAAATCTTTGCTTGGACCGATGATTGAAGTCCAGCACCTTAGACGCTCAGCGTCCTTGAAAGACTAAGATCACGTGAGAAAGAATCTTTGAAAGGCTTTGAGAGGGGAAAGAATATATATGAAATATTAAGTAGATGGGTGAATACTTATCGTACTGAAGATATTTAACCTTAATCCCTAAATTCCCAATGTAATTAACTTTTAAACGTATGAATCTTGCAAAAGAATTAATGATGCTTATTGTAATTAACTTTTAAACGTATGAATCTTGTAATAAGAGACATCCCAAATCTTTGCCCTGACTGAGGATTGATGTCCAGCACCTTAGATCATCAGTATAATATGTACTAGGTATTAATATCATCTATCAAAAGCGACAGTTTTAGATCTTATGATGATTATATTAAAGGTTTAGTATTATTAGCACCGCGTCTTACGCCAATTTGTAATGGTAGGGTGATTGTGAGATGAAATGAAGGACGTACAGTTTAACGTAGAATCCGAACCACGCATTCACAAGATAACTTGTCAGAGGTGAAGGAAGGGTTTGGTAATCAGATAAATCTGTGTTGGAAGGTACAAATCTTGTAAAAGGTAATTGTTAAACCCACCTCGGTGACGACTGCCGAGGATGGGGAGATCGAGGCTCGAATCTCAGTCGGGTGAACTGAGGGGAGGTTGGTTCACTATCATTCACCGAGTCATGTTATCTTCAACCGTCATCATGCTGAATTTTCTAACCAAAATCAGGGTACGCGAATGGTTTCTCTTCATGCTAGGCCGAACGGGATCCCCTAAATATCTTCTGTACGACGAGTATTATCCTACACATGGTCCAAGGTGTCGGACTTCAATCCTCGGTCCTTAGGATATCTCCATTTTCACGGTTCAATCCTTCCCCGAATTACCTTTAAATTGACTAGATCACGATTGCTTAATTGTCGTCTACGTTCCACGTTCCGGATTGTTCAGGGTGATTGCGAGATGAAATGAAGGACCTACAGAACCATGATGTTCTGTCGGAGGTGAAAGATAAATCTGTGCGGGGAGCGAGGATTGAACCCTGGAATACTAGGTCAATTGAAGGCCACTGTCAAAGTATCATGATTCTAAGCATGCCACTTAGAAAGAAATTTACGTTTTAAAGTTTGTGAATCAGATAAAACCTCGACTATTATGGGAATTTATGGCTCTTTCAAGTGCAGCTGCCATACCTGAGACCACCTGTGCGAGCGTTCGTTACATTATGCTTGCTCCGCCGGCCTCTACCCCTATCCACATACTATAGCACTACGTCACACTGACCCATCAACTCTCTCTGTTTGATGAGAGAGAGGGAGAACCCCGACTCATCACCTCTCTCTGTCATCCGTGATAAGGCGCGTAACGTGGTGAAAATAATACTTGCTACGGTAGGTACGATAATTTAGTATTTCCATTCATCAAAATATCATATTCCTGCTGCGATTGTAATATCTAACTATCCATCTATAACTCATGGACCACCTAGTATTACCAACAGATGGGTCTTCATGTCTCAATCTGGATCTTCATGTCTCAAACTGGATCTCCATGTCTCAAACTGGATCTTCATGTCTCAAACTAGGTCTTCATGTCTCAATCTGGGGCTCCATGTCTCAAACTAGATCTTCATGTCTCAATGGGGCTCTCCATGTCTCAAACTAGATCTTAATGTCTCAATCAGGATCTTCATGTCTCAATCTGGGCCTCCATGTCTCAATCTGGTTCTCCATGTCTCAAACTGGATCTTCATGTCTCAATCTGGATCTTCTTGTCTCAAACTAGGTCTTCATGTCTCAATGGGAGTCTTCATGTCTCACTCTGGGTCTTCATGTTTCAATCTGGGACTTCATGTCTCAATCTGGATCTTCATGTCTCAATCTGGGTCTCCATGCCTCAATCAGAATCTTCATGTATCAAACTGGATCTTCATAGGCGCTACTAGACTGCCGATGACGTGGAGATCCAGGGTGTACTGAAGGTGAATTTCAACTTTCTTTTCACGTGAATGCGGGTATTCTTCCTAACCCCCTAAAACAGGGATTCTAACACCTAATCTCCCAGTCCCAGGCTATCAACAGCACCACAAACACTGAAACAACTACTGCTTTATGATTGGTCAAACTATTAGTGTGCTTGTCTCCAATCTGATCCTGACTTCATACTATTATAGTGCTTGTCTTCAATCTGGTCCAGACTTCATACTGTTAGAGTGCCTGTCTTCAATCTGGTCCAGACTTCATACTGTTAGAGTGCTTGTCTCAAATCTGTTCCTACTTCATACAGTTAGAGTGCCTGTCTCTAATCTGATCCTACTTCATATTGTAAGAGTGCTTGTCTCCAATCTGATTCTACTTCATACTGTTAGAGTGCTTGTCTCCAAATGATCCTACTTCATATTGTTAGAGTGCTTATCTTCAATCTGATTCTACTTCATGCTGTTAGAGTGCTTGTCTCCAATCTGTCCCTACTTCATATTGTTAGAGTGCTTATCTTCAATCTGATTCTACTTCATACTGTTAGAGTGCTTGTCTCCAATCTGATTCTACTTCATATGTTATAGTGCTTGTCTCCAATCTGTTCCTACTTCATATTGTTAGAGTGCTTT
This sequence comes from Timema cristinae, assembly GCA_039000515.1. Lineage (NCBI taxonomy): Eukaryota > Metazoa > Arthropoda > Insecta > Phasmatodea > Timematidae > Timema > Timema cristinae. The sequence continues at coordinate 78,409 of JBCFYV010000748.1, forward strand.
TCTTCAATCCGATTCTAATTCATACTGTTAGAGTGCTTGTCTCCAATCTGATCCTACTTCATATTGTTAGAGTGCTTGTCTCCAATCTGATTCTACTTCATAGTGTTAGAGTGCTTGTCTCCAATCTGTTCCTACATCATATTGTAAGAGTGCTTGTCTCCAATCTGATTCTACTTCATACTGTTAGAGTGCTTGTATCCAATTGATCCAACTTCATATTGTTAGAGTGCTTAATCTTCATCTGATTCTACTGCATTACTGTTAGAGTGCTTGTCTCAATCTGGTCCAGACTTCATACTGTTAGAGTGCTTGTCTCAACTGATCTACTTCATATTGTAAGAGTGCTTGTCTCAATTGATTCTACTTCATACTGTTAGAGTGCTTGTCTCCAATCTGTCCTACTTCATACTGTTAGAGTGCTTATCTTCAATCTGATTCTAATTCAACTGTTAGAGTGCTTCGTCTCAATCTGATCCTACTTCTACTGTTAGAGTGCTTATCTTCAATCTGATTTATTCTAGTGTTAGAGTGCTTGTCTTCAATCTGGATCCTACTTCTTATTGATAGAGTGCTTATCTCAATCTGATCTACTTCATATTGTAAGAGTGCTTGTATCAAATCTGATCCTACTTCATATTGTAAGAGTGCTTATCTTCAATTTCGATTCTACTTCATACTATTAGAGTGCTTGTCTTCATCTGGTCAAGACTTCATACTGTTAGATGCTTGTCTTCAATCTGGTCAAGACTTCATACTGTTAGAGTGCTTGTCTTCAATCTGGCTCAGACTTCATTACTGCTATAGTGATTGTCTTCAATCTGGTCCAGACTTCTTACTGTTAAGTGCTTGTCTTCAATCTGGTCCAGACTTCATAATGTTAGAGTGCTTGTTTCCAATCTGTTCCTACTTCATACTGTTAGAGTGCTTGTCTCCAATCTGATCCTACTTCATATTGTTAGAGTGCTTGTCTCCAATCTGGTCCAGACTTCATACTGTTAGAGTGCTTGTCTCCAATCTGTTCCTACATCATATTGTTAGAGTGCTTGTCTCCAATCTGATTCTACTTCATATGTTAGAGTGCTTGTATCCAATCTGATTCTACTTCATACTGTTAGAGTGCTTGTCTCCAATCTGATCCTACTTCATAGTGTTAGAGTGCTTTTATCAATCTGATCCTACTTCATATTGTAAGAGTGCTTATCTTTAATCTGATTCTACTTCATACTGTTAGAGTGCTTGTATCCAATCTGATCCTACTTCATATTGTTAAGAGTGCTTATCTTCAATCTGATTCTACTTCATACTATTAGAGTGCTTGTACCAATCTGATCCTACTTCTTATTGATAGAGTGCTTATCTTCAATCTGATCCTACTTCATATTGTTAGAGTGCTTGTATCCAATCTGATCCTACTTCATATTGTAAGAGTGCTTATCTTCAATCTGATTCTACTTCATACTATTATAGTGCTTGTCTTCAATCTGGTCAAGACTTCATACTGTTAGAGTGCCTGTCTTCAATCTGGTCAAGACTTCATACTGTTAGAGTGCTTATCTTCAATCTGATTCTACTTCATACTGTTAGAGTGCTTGTCTCCAATCTGGTCCAGACTTCATACTGTTAGAGTGCTTGTCTCCAATCTGTTCTACTTCATATTGTAAGAGTGCTTGTCTCCAATCTGTTCCTACTTCATATTGTTAGAGTGCTTATCTTCAATCTGATTCTAATTCATACTGTTAGAGTGCTTGTCTCCAATCTGATCCTTCTTCATATTGTAGAGTGCTTATCTTCAATCTGGTTCAGACTTCATATGTTAGAGTGCTTGTACCAATCTGATCCTACTTCTTATTGATAGAGTGCTTATCTTCAATCTGATCCTACTTCATATTGTAAGAGTGCTTGTATCCAATCTGATCCTACTTCATATTGTAAGAGTGCTTATCTTCAATCTGATTCTACTTCATACTATTAGAGTGCTTGTCTTCAATCTGGTCAAGACTTCATACTGTTAGAGTGCTGTCTTCAATCTGGTCAAGACTTCATACTGTTAGAGTGCTTGTCTTCAATCTGCTCCAGACTTCATACTGCTATAGTGATTGTCTTCAATCTGGTCCAGACTTCTTACTGTTAGAGTGCTTGTCTCCAATCTGGTCCAGACTTCATATGTTAGAGTGCTTGTCTCCAATCTGACCTACTTCATATGTAAGAGTGCTTGTATCCAATCTGATTCTACTTCATATTGTTAGAGTGCTTGTCTCCAATCTGATTCTACTTCATACTGTTAGAGTGCTTGTCTCCAATCTGTTCCTACTCTATTGATTAGAGTGCTTTCTTCCAATCTGATTCTAATTCATACTGTTAGAGTGCTTGTCTCTAATCTGTTCCTACTTCATACTGTTAGAGTGCTTGTCTCCAATCTGTTCTACTTCATACGTTTAGAGTGCTTGTACCAATCTGATCCTACTTCTTATTGATAGAGTGCTTATCTTAATCTGATTCTACTTCATATGTTAGAGTGCTTGTATCCAATCTGATCCTACTTCATATTGTAAGAGTGCTTATCTTCAATCTGATTCTACTTCATACTATTAGAGTGCTTGTCCTTCAATCTGTCAGCTTCATACTGTTAGAGTGCTTTCTTCAATCTGGTCAGACTTCATATTGATAGAGTGCTTGTTCAATCTGTCCGACTTCATACTGTAATAGTGCTTGTCTTCAATCTGGTTCCAACTTCTAACTGTTAGGTGCTTGTCTCCAATCTGGTCACAGACTTCATACTGTTAGAGTGCTTGTCTTCAATCTGATTACAACTCATATGTTAGAGTGCTTGTCTTCGATCTGATTCTACTTCATATTGTTAGAGTGCTTTCTTCAATCTGATCCAATTCATACTGTTAGAGTGCTTGTATCCAATCTGTTCCTACTTCATATTGTAAGAGTGCTTGTATCCAATCTGTTCTACTTCATATTGTTAGAGTGCTTTCTCCAATCTGATTCTATTCATACTGTTAGAGTGCTTGTCTCCAATCTGATCCTACTTCATATTGTAAGAGTGCTTATCTTCAATCTGGTCCAGACTTCATACTGTTAGAGTGCTTGTACCCAATCTGATCCTACTTCTTATTGATAGAGTGCTTATCTTCAATCTGATCCTACTTCATATTGTAAGAGTGCTTGTACCCAATCTGATCCTACTTCATATTGATAGAGTGCTTATCTTCAATCTGATTCTACTTCATACTATTAGAGTGCTTGTCTTCAATCTGGTCAAGACTTCATACTGTTAGAGTGCCTGTCTTCAATCTGGTCAAGACTTCATACTGTTAGAGTGCTTGTCTTCAATCTGCTCCAGACTTCATACTGCTATAGTGATTGTCTTCAATCTGGTCCAGACTTCTAACTGTTAGAGTGCTTGTCTCCAATCTGGTCCAGACTTCATACTGTTAGAGTGCTTGTCTCCAATCTGACCCTACTTCATATTGTTAGAGTGCTTGTCTCCAATCTGATCCTACTTCATATTGTTAGAGTGCTTATCTTCAATCTGATTCTAATTCATACTGTTAGAGTGCTTGTATCCAATCTGATCCTACTTCATATAGTAAGAGTGCTTGTATCCAATCTGATTCTACTTCATATTGTAAGAGTGCTTGTCTCCAATCTGATTCTACTTCATACTGTTAGAGTGCTTGTCTCCAATCTGTTCCTACTTCTTATTGATAGAGTGCTTATCTTCAATCTGATTCTAATTCATACTGTTAGAGTGCTTGTCTCCAATCTGTTCCTACTTCATATTGTTAGAGTGCTTGTCTCCAATCTGGTCCAGACTTCATACTGTTAGAGTGCTTGTCTTCAATCTGGTCCAGACTTCATACTGTTAGAGTGCTTGTCTCTAATCTGTTCCTACTTCATACTGTTAGAGTGCTTGTCTCTAATCTGTTCCTACTTCATACTGTTAGAGTGCTTGTCTCCAATCTGTTCCTACTTCATATTGTTAGAGTGCTTATCTTCAATCTGATTCTAATTCATACTGTTAGAGTGCTTGTATCCAATCTGATCCTACTTCATATTGTAAGAGTGCTTATCTTCAATCTGATTCTACTTCATATTGTAAGAGTGCTTGTCTTCAATCTGGTCCAGGCTTCATACTGTTATCCTATAATCTAGGGATTGAACCTGGGACCTATGGATCTGTAGCCTGTTCCGAACCCGAGACATCTAGATCAGTAGCCTGTTCCATTAGGTCGTTTCCTGTGAACCCGGGACTTCTAGATCAGTTGCCTGTTCCGTTAGGTTGTTTCCTGTGATCTAGGGATTCAACCTAGGACCTAGGGATCTGTAGCCTGTTCCGAACCCGAGACATCTAGATCAGTAGCCTGTTCCATTAGGTCGTTTCCTGTGAACCCGGGACTTCTAGATCAGTTGCCTGTTCCGTTAGGTTGTTTCCTGTGATCTAGGGATTCAACCTAGGACCTAGGGATCTGTAGCCTGTTCCGAACCCGAGACATCTAGATCAGTAGCCTGTTCCATTAGGTCGTTTCCTGTGAACCCGGGACTTCTAGATCAGTTGCCTGTTCCGTTAGGTTGTTTCCTGTGATCTAGGGATTCAACCTAGGACTGACCACTCAGATCCCCTCCGGTGGTCGCATCTAGGGTTCGAATCTAGGTCGGGTCTACTCAAGAGTGGTATTCTGTTTTTTGAAACTAAAAACCTCCGCGGTATTGAAGTTTTATGTAGAGGGTCTTAACTTTGCTGTACTAAGGTAGCATACTACCCAGGATCCCAATCCATGATACGTTTTACTACCTAGAATACACCTACACATCGAGACCGTGAGACGACCCACATTTGCAGAGAGAGAGGGAGAGAAAACCCTGTCCTCCGTATGCTAGTCCCCCTCGACCCCCTCTCAGCCATCCCTAGCCCTCCGCGCGTGTCCTCTGCGCTCCCCCTCCCCCTCCCTCAAGTCCTCCATCCACCAACCTACAACCCTCTCAATTATGCTAAACAGTATTCTCAACCAAAAAAATATTGTCTCCACTCTATCCCGCACCCAGGTGCTCCATCCCCCCCCCCCCCCCCCCCCCCCCCCCCTCCCCTCCCCTCTGCCACCATCATGTGCTACAACCCTTCCTATCACCCCATCCCCCTGTCATCTCAGAATCCATAAAAATGGTGATTAATGGGTGTCCTCGAATAGCACAACCTTACCTACTCAGGGGTAGTTTTTAAACTAATTTAAATTGTTGGTTTACTTTAGTTAAATAATTGCTATTTCTGTGCACTCGGTATTCTGTTCCACAAAGCCTACGGTGCAAAACGGGTATTTTTTTAAAGTGTAACTACTTTGTCAAAAAGTCATTGTATTATATACTCATGTTTGAAGATAAATCCGTTAAATCAAACAACCGCCATAAGAATACATTACTTTTCTTAAAACAATTATTTTATTTTGACACTTTGCCTTCAGTTTGTACTATTTTTACTATTATCAGATGCGTTGTCACTAAGCAAACAACCTTCAGTACGTATTTAATAATAATTAATTAAATAATAGTTTTTTGTTTTATATTTATTATTTTTACTGCTTAACGTAGAATAAAAAAAATACAATTAAATTCAACATGCACGGTGTAGGGGTACTGGACTTGGTGCATGTAAGAAAGCGTGTGTAATTGCTATTCATATTAGCAAAACGCAAGGCTATGCGCTAAGTCAGAGACTAGCTTCGTTCATGTGGTCATCCAGATGAAATAAAAACAGAAAAGTGTAAGGTAACTACTAAACATTCTCCGGGTCAAGGGTCGTTTTCCTTTCCGTGTACCTGACAGGAGACTGACGCAACATGAGACCAAGCCACTGTGTTTACATTATTTTCAAATACTGAAAACAAAGCCATTTTTAAAACCTTCTTGGGACCGTTAATTAAGTTAAGATGTTAGGGGGGAAAAAACGCAAGTCTAAATCCATATTTTTTCTGTTTATTTAGCAAGAACTTTTTTTTGGCCAAAATAAATTATATATATATATATATATGAAGTGGTAATATCAACAGTTTAAAAAAAATATCTTTCATCGGCATTGCGTAATTTGAATAGAGTTTTTTCTCTTCAAACATTTTTGTTGAAATTCCACGATACCCGTGATTAATAATCAGTAACTGGTAAGATTGTCAATCAAAATATTAAACTAAACGTATCTACCGCAGCAATACCATATTTTTGTTGGACAAAAAGTGTTTGTTTTACTGACATAAAAACTGAAAGAATATGGAAACTCGCTCAAATTCCCTTCCATCCCCCAATAATTACTTCCAGCAGGGTTGATAAGGGAGCAGTGCTGGTAAGAGGAGCAGAGCTTGTAAGAGGGAGCAGAACTGGCAAAAGGATCAGAGCTGGTAAGAGGAGCAGAGCTTGTAAGAGGGAGCAGAGCAGGTAAGAGGGAGCAGAGCAGGTAAGAGGGAGCAGAGCAGGTAAGAGGGAGCAGAGCAGGTAAGAGGGAGCAGAGCAGGTAAGAGGATCAGAGCTGGCAAGAGGATCAGAGCTGGTAAGAGGATCAGAGCTGGTAAGAGGAGCAAAGCTTGTAAGAGGAGCAGAGCAGGTAAGAGTAGCAGAGCTGGCAAGAGGATCAGAGCTGGCAAGAGGATCAGAGCTGGTAAGAGGGAACAGAGCTTGTAAGAGGGAGCAGAGCTGGTAAGAGGAGCAAAGCTTGTAAGAGGAGCAGAGCTGGTAAGAGGGAACAGAGGTTGTAAGAGGGAGCAGAGCTGGTAAGAGGGAGCAAAGCTTGTAAGAGGAGCAGAGCTGGCAAGAGGATCAGAGCTGGTAAGAGGACCAGAGCTGATAATAGGGAGCAGAGCTGGTAAGAGGGAGCAAAGCTGGTAAGAGGAGTAGAGATGGCAAGAGGGAGCAGAGCTGGTAAGAGGGAGCAGAGCTGGGAAGTGGGAGCACGACCTGGTTTATGTAGGGAAATATAGTTTTAAGTAGGTTTTTAATAAAAGTCTTACTTGTACGGTACAAAACTGTTTCCATGAGTTAAGGTGGGGTGAGCTTTATCTTTTTAATAACAAAACACAAATAAATGGATTGTAAATATTACAGTGACAGCACTCAAAAAGTAAAATATTATTAAATTCATGAATGTTTTTTTTTTATAAAATATCCAAAATAAAAATAATCACGTATGGATCAGCAATGGTGGGCACGTCGTTAAATGCGTCAATTTAGTTTTGTTTGTTTGGCCCATAACGGGGAGGCTGGAAATCGAATTTTGGCCCGTTGTTTTCAGTAGCTAGTACGCCCCATGGGATTTTTGATAACTACAAGATTTACTAGAGGAGATATGGATACAATTGCCATTTAAATAATATATCAACTTATTCTTTCGAAACACGGTACCTTAATTAAAGATAAAGAAATGACCTACAGTGTTCGATAAGAATCCTTATATTATTTTGAATACCAATTAAATTAAATTGATTTAGCCTACATGATATCTCCATTAATTTCACAAATAGTTGTAGGCCTATTATTTATGTTACGGTTAAAATAATTGTAGATAGTACCATCTTGTTCTACATTAATAAAATCCATCTAAGATATAGTCTGAAGATAGCTGATTCAAACGAGAAGTTAGTGTTGACGTGCAGAGACATAACTAGGGCTTTTCTGGTTCAAATTTATTTGTTCAATGGCCCTTAAGTTGGGGCTATTTTCAATATTTTTCAATGGCTAACTACAATAATTAATATATCTTATATATGTGTTTCATTTGTGTACTATAGAAATCGTTCATCTACGAGTTGAGCTGGCGAAGGCCAAATCTCTTATTGATAGACAGGCTGAATACATAGTAAGACTCAGCCATCAAACATCGTACGGAAGTCCCCCTTTGCCTTCCTCGTCACGTCATATTGTGAAGACCATTAAACACATATACCGCTGCAAATGTTGCAACAAGGGTCCCAGTGGAAACAGTCCTGTCCAGAAAACCATCATAAGCTCAGGAGGAGCAAGCCCGAGTGGCTTCCGAATGGGGGTTCAGCATCCCCTCCAACAGCATGGTTCTTAACAGGGGTGCAATGCCCCCGCTACCAATGATGTCAACAAGACCCTCTCTATAGACATGGGTCTGAACGGAAGTATGATGCATCCCACTGGAAATGATTACGAAATACCTTACATAAATTTAGCAACTCCACCATCAATGTGGGATCAGCTGTGAATATATTAAGAACAAGTGTCATGAGGGTATATGAAAACATGTATGATAAGCAAAACACAAATATAATATTAAATCATGATGGTGTATTATTAGAACAATTTCATATCAAGTTAATTGTTGACAAATATATTCATTAATGTCAAAAAAATGTACAATTTATACAAATATGTAAATTTAAATACTTAGTTGTATACAAATTTTTATTTGACATAGTTGGATGATAAAACTGTCATGTAAAACGCCCTATAGTGTAATGAAGGTGTAACAACGAAGCTCATAACACTTTAAAATAACATAATATGTAAAATTGAATAATCAAACAAATATTAGATTATCATGATTAAAGCTTAAAGTTAAATGTTTTCAATTACATAGATTTATATGGAGGCTTATTTGGACGTTAAAGGATATATAGTTTCATATTTAAAACGTAACAACATATTAATTTAAAATAATTTCAAGATCCTCATAAGTGTATTACTTGTGTTTTTTTTTTTGTAAAAGTAAATATATTTTTATATCAATATATTATGTCAGCGTATATATAGTTTAATCAACATATTTATTTAAAATAATTTCAAGATTTTCATAATTGTATTACTTGTGATTTTTTTTTTGTAAAACTAAATATATTATTATATCGAAATATTTTCAAGATTTTCATAATTGAAAGACTTGTGGTTTTTTTTGTTTTTTTTTGTAAAACTAAATATATTATTATATCAAAATATTTTCAAGATTTTCATAATTTTAAAACTTGTGGTTTTTTTTTTTGTTTTTTTTGTAAAAGTAAATATATTATTATTAGATCAAAATATGTTTTCGGACATTAAATATTTGGTTGCTGTTTAAGTAACTAATTTGTTTAGTGTAAATGTTATATATTATATCAGCGTATATAGTTTCATCAACATATTAATTTAAAATAATTTCAAGATTTTCATAATTGTATTACTTGTGACTTTTTTTGTAAAAGTAAATATTTTGCGAACGTTAAATTTATTGTTGCTGTTTCAACGAAGCCACGGAGAGTGAGACAGGGAAGCACCTTACGGGAATCCGCTCTCCCAGAAAAAACATCATGAAATGTGGCTAATATAGGGTTTTGAACCCCTGGCATGTGTAAGACCGTCTCTTTGCTTCAATTGGTGTACTAGTTCCCATTCCCTCCCCCTTAAACCATCTTTTTCAGTCATACAGGGAATCGAAGCCTGGACACTTGACTCTGAGGGGACAGACAGACATGCTAACGCCTCGCGGCCAAGTGATTCCTTAGACGTCTTGACCATTGACCACGCGACATAGATTAACAGACAAATACATGTCTCCCTTCACAGAGATAGAGAGAGAGAGAGAGAGAGAGTTATACATTCTTTCTGGACACTTGGCGCAGCGGGCAGTCTTCCTAACGCCGTGATGAGAAAGCTGCTGCCTCCTTTATATGTATCGTTTCTCCTTCACCATTTAATACATATCATATTCTGAAAAAAAATTCACCTGCACACGGGAATCGAGCCCTGGAACCTTTGGCTTACATATGTATCTTAGTACGTGTACTGGTTTGTTCACATTAAGGGGGTAAGATATACTCGTAAATATATATTATGGATTAGATAAGCAATTCAACCCTGGATAGCAAACTAAGTCACAACAATGTTGGCGTCTCCTTCAGGTCTTTGATTGTCCAGCCGAGGATTTAAAAAATAATAAAGACATTTTAGTGCTAGTTTTTTTTTATTGACAATCAGCAATTGATTAATTTAAAACAACAACAACAACAAGCAGCAATATTATTTAGATATTTTGACCAATACATATAAAAGACATCTACCATCTAGAAAATGAGTAGGAGCCACCTCCAAAATAGTTCAAGACACGTTGAGAGACGGTAGAGTGTATATTGACAATGTCTCCAAAGTTTTTACCTGGCAATCTTACTCTTCCAACAAACTCAAGCACAATAACATTAGGTTCGGGCTCTTCCGATAGCACAACGTTATAACTTTTGTTTTTCTCAAGTTCGTTTAAGCACTTGACACGATTGTATTCCTCTTTCTCGATCATGTCTAACGCCCTGCATAATACCTCCTCGTCCCAACAGGTATCCTGGTGAGCAGCAGTTTGATGACATTGAATTTTGTGCCGAATAAGATTGGATAGCTTTGCGTAGGATCCATCACAAACGCAGCATTTAAACGGCATAATGTCTATTGGAGATGCAGCAAAAGAAATAAACACTCGCTCTTAACGTTTTTTTTCAAAATTTCACCACTAGCTCCTATGGCAGCAGCAGAATACGTCTAGTTTATTAATTCACTTTTAAACATCACACTTTGTCCTCCGAGATATATCATACAGCGTGCTTTAGATTTAAAGCGCTTACAATCCAAATAATAGATTGACTTTGGAAGGAAAACGTTACCGAAACTACCCCGGCTGAGTATGTAGTCGGCGGGCGTTTCACCTATAATTTTAACATTTGAATAATTTTTGTAAATTGTTAAATCCTCGAGATTTACAGGTTCTTCAGACTTTACCTCCGGCGGTGGTGGTGGGCACGCAGCTGACTCTGCTGGCTGGTAAACAGGCGACTCTGACTGTGGATACGCCAGTGAATCTGACGCCTGGTAGGTAGACGCCTCGGACGGTGGGCACGCAGGTGACTCTACTGACTGTTAGACAGACGACTCTGACGACGGGTACGCCTGTGACGTGTGGTGGGTAGACGACTCAGGTGGTGGGTACTCTGGGGCTGGGCACGTCTGTGACTCTGGGGGTGTGTACGGCTGTCTCTCTGAGGGCGGCGGCGGCGTGAAGTACGGTGACGGATGGTGTGGAGCTCGGAAGGGTGGCGGTGGAGGTCGGGGTAACACAGCTACCACGTCCCCCTTGCGGAAATTGTAAACGGCGCACGTTACATCACACATATACGTTTCCACGATTTTCTCGTAGGGTAGTACTTCCGTCGCTCGTATCGTGTGACAGGTAGAGTCACAAAACTCTATGTAGCCTCGCTCCTCTACTTTGTAAATTACCTGTCTATCACACACCGCGACACTGTGAACATTCTCTCCCGTCATATTGGCACGCCCCTCCATCGTATGGCCCACAAATATTAAATTAATATAGCCGGATCGAATCATGGTGAGCGTACCTGAGAGCTAAACGTCCTGTAGAGTCCCCTATGCTCCGCTGCCCGTTGTTGTTGTTAACTGCCGTGTCTCTTAAGCGCGTTCAAAGTTCACAATGGTAGGTGAACCGGGTTTTACTCCGGCGCAGGTAAATACCAGTTTTTCTTTATTTAACTCACACACGTCTTCATCTGTAAGAGTACCAAACCGGCAGGGTGAAATACACAGAACTCGCCGTCTAGGTAGGCTATTAGGCGTCTCCCGAACTTTGTATTGACGGCTTTTAGTTTATCCACCGAGTACTTTTGATCCACGGCTAGATCACACAATTTGACGGTCTGTACCGCGTCGACGATATTTACCAGCTGCTGTAACTTGTCCATATTGGACCGCTCTACAAACGTTTATAAATAGACAACCAAGTGGGCACCCCTCTTTATAGCCACCCCCTCCCTCGTTTGACGTCACACGATATATTCTTGTCTCGACTTGTCTTGTCTGCCCGCCAACCTGGCGCCCGTGTCGATGACCTCGATATCTAAGCTTGTCTCAACTCGTCTTGTTGTGCCGACATACTGGCGCCAGGGTTGCGACATAACACGCAATGATTACGTCATTGGGAAAACCCCAAGGTTGTTGAGGTCAAGATCTATTCTTGTCTCGTGAGCCTTCAAGCTGACGCCAGGGAAAACCCCCCGCTGCCCGGGGCAATGACCTCAATATCTATTCTTGTCTTGTCTGCCCGACATACTGGCACCAGGGAAAAACCCTGTTGCCCCGGGCAATGAACTCGATATCTATTCTTGTCTTGTCGGGCCGACATATTGGCACCAGGGAAAACCAGATGCCCGAGGCAATGACCTCAATATCTATTCTTGTCTTGTCGGGCCGACATACTGGCGCCAGGGTTGGGACATAACACGCGATGATTGCGTCATAGGAAAAAAACTCAGGTTGTCCGGTCCGAGAGCTGCGGGTGGAGGAACATTTCCAGGCATTTCGACAGACGCTACCAAACAACCAATTTTAGTAGACTTGTGACGGGGGATAGCGGCCCCTAACTGTGGATTCCGAGGCCCCTGATTGTGCATGTGTCAGCTAGAGTTGTAACATAACAAGCAATGATTACGGCATAGGAAAAAAACCCAGGTTGTCCGGTCCGAGAGCTGCGGGTGGAGGTACATTTCCTGGCATTTCGACAGACGCTACCAAACAACCAATTTTAGTAGACTTGTGACGGGGTAGTGGCCCCTAACTGCGGATTCCGAGGCCCCTGATTGTGCATGTGTCAGCTAGAGTTGTGACATAATACGTCAGGGTTGGTAGTTTGAGGGGAGGCGGATGTGGAAAGCAGGTCAAAATTGGTGGGGGAAGGATGATATTTATAGCAACCAATCAGAGGAAAGTAGGTCACTCAAACATGGCGTCAGGGTGGCGAAGGAGGAGGGGGGTCTCTGGAACAAATTACCACACTCTACCACAAAGCACCATAGCGCCAGGTTCATGCTGCTTGTTCCGGGACAGAGCCTTGTGACAGAAGAGCCGATGTTCATTCTAGGCTTGTCAGCCATAGCGCAAGCTTCGTGCCGAGCCCTCCGTCAAACTGACGCCAGGGAAAACCCCCGTTGCCCGGGGCAATTACCTCAATATCTATTCTTGTCTTGTCGGCCCGACATACTGGCGCCAGGGAAAAACCCCGTTTCCCGGGGCAATGACCTCAATATCTATTAACAATCATCAAGAACCAACATGTCCAGGGTTGGTAGTCGAGGGGGAGGCGGATGTGGAAAGCAGGGCAAAATTGGTGGGGGAAGGAGGATATTTATAGCAACCAATCAGAGGAAAGTAGGTCAGGGGTGGGGGAATAACGGTAAAGATGTTGAAAGCAGGTCACTCAAACAGGATGTGGGTGTTTTGACCCGTTGGCGGAAGCGGGGTTCCCATGGGGCGTACTAGCTACTGTTTTCAGATTGTTATTTCTTAAATAATTTCACACTCTTCTTCCATGAAAATTTGGGCATACAGTCTCTTAAATTACTCTACCATCTTAAACCCTACCATATTAGTTAAAAAATCAATGCATGATCAGAACAGGCAGTAATAGGGCCTATGCGGATCGCAGCTCAGAATATAGGTGGGTATATAGGGGATGGATGTTATTAATAGCGTCTTGTTTAGGATGGTATGGGTCAATAGGGGTTAAATATCTTCTACAACCACGGGGATTAGTTAATCTCATCTCCCCTACGACATTAACATTTTAAAGTCGTATCCTTACAGATTTGATCTGCTACAAAGTGTTCCAAGGCCTTCCTCCCCTCTCCCTAATTATGCCTATGTATGTCCTTCAAACAACTAAATATTACCCGCTTTGGTGGACGTGTGGTCTACGGCGCTACTCTTAAAGTAGGCTAGACTGCTGATGATGGGGAGATAAGGGTTCGAAGCTCAGTCGGGTATACTTAGTGGTTTTTCCCAAAATGGTTTTCCACTCTCCATCCACGCAAATGCGGATATACTTCCTCTAAATATAGCCTTCCTAATTCCCAAAGCCATTAGCTTAATTAGTATGGGTAGTAAAACGCAGTAATAAAACATTTATACTGTTTTCTAAATATAGGCCTTAAGATTGAGGCTGAGCTAATGTGTTTAAACGAAACACAAGTGGAGGGTCTCTGAAAGCCTGAGATAAAACTATCACTTTTATCGGAAAATAACTATATATCCGTTTTGTGGCAGCGAAAGACGCGATGTACAGACGTTCAAATAAAACATTGAGATGAGTTGCCTTGTTATAACGTTTTTTACAACCAGTCGTATAACTTACAAGTCAAGCAAAGATACATCATAATACCGACAACTCAGTAATAACCAGGAGTTTTACTGACTTCTCTTTGTGGTTGCAGCTGGTCATGTAGACCTGTACACGACTAACAATGATACGGATCTCAACAAGTTATTAAACTGTTCAGCCTTCTGTCCGGAGATTCAAGGCCACGATAAATGTGTATTAAATAATTTAATAAAAAATCAAAATTTTTACTTCCTTCATAAATTAATAATAAAATACTTGACATAAATGAATGCCTCGATAAAAAGATCTAAGGAAGTAAAATTATTTTTGAATACGCTTATAATAACTTTTATCTCTGAGAAACAAATAAATGACCCCCCCAAAAAATCTTCTAGATAGAACCGAGTTCATTTCATCCAGGCAACATTCCTACGTTCCTCAACGTAAAATTAATAGAATCTGATTAACAGTTTATTTAATTCATTTTAGGACGTTTTATATAAGTATTTGTGTTGCCGATTTTCTTAAAAATAGATATAATTAAATTGTTTACAAAACGACCTTATAGTTACCTAGTTATTATTATTATTATTAGCACCACGTCTTACTACCCGTTCGGGTTATACGCACTTACGCTAATATGCAGTGGTAGGGTGATTGTGAAATGAAATGGAGGACCTACAGTTTAACGTGGAATCCGAACCACGGTGGAGACCTGGCATTCCCCATATTAGTTTCCTAGTTGATGGTTCTATTTGAATAAGGTCGCCGAATGGTTGTCACAGTACAATTTATAATCAAATAGATTATTACATCACTCCCATGACTTAAGGCTTTAAATGAATTCAACGTTGGAGGCAGCCGAAGAGCAGGTACAGCTTATATAACAACAATTTTTAAAAAAAACACGCTATTTGACAATTTTGACGTATAGTTCTTGAAATCTCGGCCATAGAGATAAAACAACTATAAATATAAACCTAAGCTTAGAAAATGCCAACCATTTATAAAAGTTTTAGCCGGATCAGTTAAGCCTTTCTCGAGTGATATGGGAGCAGAGAAACAAACATGCAAACAGAGCAACAAATATGCAAACAAAGAAACAAACATGTAAACAGAGAAACAAACATGCAAACAGAGAAATAAACATGCAAACAAAGAAAATAACATGCAAACAAAGAAACAAACATGCAAACAGAGAAATAAACATGCAAACAAAGAAATAAACATGCAAACAAAGAAACAAACATGCAAACAGAGAAATAAACATGCAAAAAAGAAATAAACATGCAAACAAAGAAACAAACATGCAAACAGAGAAGAAAGCATGCAAACAAAGAAATAAACATGGAAACAAAGAAATAAACATGCAAACAGAGAAATAAACATACAAACAAAGAAACAAACATGGAAACAAAGAAACAAACATGCAACCAGAGAAATAAACATGCAAAAAAAGAAATAAACATGCAAACAAAGAAACAAACATGCAAACAGAGAAGAAAGCATGCAAACAAAGAGACAAACATGCAAACAAAGAAATAAACATGCAAACAGAGAAATAAACATGCAAACAGAGAAGAAAGCATGCAAACAAAGAAATAAACATGCAAACAGAGAAATAAACATGCAAACAGAGAAATAAACATGCAAACAAAGAAATAAACATGCAAAAAAAAGAAATAAACATGCAGACAGAGAAATAAACATGCAAACAAAGAAACAAACATGCAAACAGAGAAGAAAGCATGAAAACAAAGATCAAACATGCAAACAAAGAAATAAACATGCAAACAGAGAAATAAACATGCAAACAGAGAAATAAACATGCAAACAAAGAAATAAACATGCAAACAGAGAAATAAACATACAAACAAAGAGACAAACATGCAAACAAAGAAACAAACATGCAAACAGAGAAGAAAGCATGCAAACAAAGAGACAAACATGCAAACAAAGAAATAAACATGCAAACAGAGAAATAAACATGCAAACAGAGAAATAAACATGTAAACAAAGAAATAAACATGCAAACAAAGAAATAAACATGCAAACAGAGAAATAAACATGCAAACAAAGAAACAAACATGTAAACAGAGAAGAAAGCATGCAAACAAAGAGACAAACATGCAAACAAAGAAATAAACATGCAAACAGAGAAATAAACATGCAAACAGAGAAATAAACATGCAAACAAAGAAATAAACATGCAAACAGAGAAATAAACATACAAACAAAGAAACAAACATGGAAACAAAGAAACAAACATGCAAACAGAGAAGCAAACATGCAAACAGAGAAATAAACATGCGAACAAAGAAATAAACATGCAAAAAAGAAACAAACATGCAAACAGAGAAGCAAACATGCAAACAAAAAACAAACATGCAAACAGAGAAGAAAGCATGCAAACAAAGAAACAAACATGCAAACAGAGAAGAAAGCATGCAAACAAAGAGACAAACATGCAAACATAGAGACAAACATGCAAACAGAGAAGAAAGCATGCAAACAGAGAAGAAAGCATGCAAACAAAGAGACAAACATGCAAACAAAGAAATAAACATGCAAAAAAGAAACAAACATGCAAAAAGAGAAGCAAACATGCAAACAAAAAACAAACATGCAAACAAAGAAACAAACATGCAAACAGAGAAGAAAGCATGCAAACAAATCAAACATGCTAACAGAGAAGAAAGCATGCAAACAAAGAGACAAACATGCAAACAAAGAAATAAACATGCAAAAAAGAAACAAACATGCAAACAAAGAAGAAAGCATGCAAACAAAGAGACAAACATGCAAACAAAGAAATAAACATGCAAACAGAGAAGAAAGCATGCAAACAAAGAGACAAACATGCAAACAAAGAAATAAACATGCAAAAAAGAAACAAACATGCAAACAGAGAAGAAAGCATGCAAACAAAGAGACAAACATGCAAACAAAGAAACAAACATGCAAACAGAGAAGAAAGCATGCAAACAAAGAGACAAACATGCAAACAAAGAAATAAACATGCAAAAAAGAAACAAACATGCAAACAGAGAAGCAAACATGCAAACAAAAAACAAACATGCAAACAGAGAAGAAAGCATGCAAACAAAGAGACAAACATGCAAACAAAGAAATAAACATGCAAAAAAGAAACAAACATGCAAACAGATAAGAAAGCATGCAAACAAAAAACAAACATGCAAACAGAGAAGAAAGCATGCAAACAAAGAGACAAACATGCAAACAAAGAAATAAACATGCAAAAAAGAAACAAACATGCAAACAGAGAAGCAAACATGCAAACAAAAAACAAACATGCAAACAGAGAAGAAAGCATGCAAACAAAGAAATAAACATGCAAACAGGTCAAATTGAAAACCTTCCTTATTTTTTTTGAGTCGGGTAGATAATTACAATAAAACCAAGTCAAACGTAATCACGTTGTACTACCTGTTCAGGCTATACGCATTATGATCATTACTAATTAGTGGAGTTGGAATGAGGAAGAAATAATTTTAGAGCTAATCTACGGGCATTTGCGTGAAAGGAAAGTTAGAAACCATTTAGTAAAAACCTAGTAGACCCAACCGGGATTTGAACCCTGATCTCCCAATCTAACAAGAGAGTTAGAAAATTCAGCCAATTAAGTGGATATTAAAGATATATAATTTAATTTATTCAAAATTTTTATTCCGGTTGATTTAAATAAACAAGCTACCTATATTATATACCGGATTAATATAGAAATAGATTAATTTGGTATTATATTTTTAGTGCGATTTATTTAAAGTGTTATTTGGGAAAATAAGCGGTACAGTAGAATCCTTGGAAGTCCCATGTACGTGATATCACAAAGTGATGCACTATTATTGGTGATACGTCCTCGAATGATTGAATTAGGTATTTCAAAAGTATTTATTCTAATAATGTGCTCAATACACTACGATTAACTCTCCTTCGCATACAGTCACCGATCCAAACCTCTCGTTTGAGTAATATTTTGCTCCTATCTGAATCGAGAACAACTAAATTATTTGATGTTGCTAAGATAAACTCTCTTGATGCCATTTTTACTAAAAATTTAAATTATGTGTTGAAAATGCATCACTAATAGATGTGTGTGTACATACGTGGTAACACGTCATTTCAAGAATGCATCTGGGTGACCTAGTGGTCTAGGGGTAAGGTGTCAGACTTCTGTGCTGAAGGTCCGGGGTTCAATCCTCGGTCCCGGCACAGATTTATCTGATTACCAAACCCTTCCTTCAGCTCTGACAAGACGTGTATTAATCCCAACTTGTAAATGTGTGGAATGCCAGGCCTCCATCGTGGTTCGGATCCCACGTTAAACTGTAGGTCCTCCATTTAATCTCACAATCACCCTACCATTACACATTAGCGTAAGTGCGTAAAACCCGAACGGGTAGTAAAACGTGGTGCAAATAGTAATAATAATAATAAGAAGATTGCAACACCAAACTCTCTTGCATCACTATGTGTCCCCTAAGAATATTGTGTACACGAGACCCGCTTCATTGGCCAAATAGTGTAAGGTGTCACGCGAGTGGCCTCACCTCCAAGTGCCAACAGGTTTGTTTATGAAGATTGTGCTTCCAGAACATTCTAGTAACTGGGTGCAATCGTCCCCCGCTCTTCCCTTTGTTCTTAGAGAAGATTTGGTCTGGGTGGCCGATAGAAACAGAATGATGTTGCACTACATAGATATTTATAGGGAAACCCATGAATTAAAGAAAGTTAGGATATGATCACGTTGGATATGATTATCTCTATTAATTTATCAAAAAGTATGTGTAAAATATAAACGTTACAATATAACCAAAGAAACTGAAACGGCTAATAAGGCAAGAGGACAGGAGAAAAAACAAAAACAATAAAAACCGTTGAAGTGGTGTCGTCTTGTGATTGTTTTTGAGCCCACTTGAGGCGTACTAAGTCTGACCATGAATCTCTCTGTCTCTTGGCCATTTACATTCACCTAAAGACAACTTCTTATATGTTGTTACTGTAAAAATTGATCACATCTAGCAACGATGATTCCAAGATGGATTTTATAAGGTCAGATAGTTCTTATGAAGAAGAGAATTATGTGAAATGTCTCTTCTGTAAGTGAGTATTTTCACAAGACAAGCAGGGAGAGCAGTTACAAGTAATACATGGAGTGCTATCGATGGGCTCATTAACAACGTTGTGTCGTAAAGGGGTGAAGATAGTCGTCACATATTAGGAGCCTCTTTTTTATTTCCATTACTTTGACTCAATTTGAATTTTTGGAAATATTTAAAATATTGCTTTAAAAAATTTCCCAATTTGGTTTCTTTGAACATAATACATTTGGTGTATTTATAAATGTTTTGAGTCTTAAAAATTGTTACATACAAAATTTAAAAACCTAAGAAATAACTGGTTCCGTACTATCCCACCCTTATCTTATATTAGAGAACAGCTCTCGAAGTAACCTAACTGGGGATTGAATCCAGGCATCCTGGGTCAAAGGAAAGCACTCCCGGAGGCTATCGTTGCTTCTCACCGAATGGACTTGGCCCGTTTTTTCTCTGAGCAGGTGGTGCAATCCGACGATGCAGCGGTGCAGCTTGAGAGTCGTGACAGCTGCAACAAGAGTGCAACAGGCAGTGTTGAAGGTCACCTGGATCACGCCAGGATCGCTAGAGGTCAGTCACGACTGATGTCCGGCCACACCGCAGCACGGAACTGATGTTCATGTGTGGGACGAAGACAATAGGAAACGCTTCCAACAAAAAAATGACAAAGTAGTAAGTCTTCGTTTTAAAGGGTTAGTGTTAATCCCATATTACAGTTGGACCTGTAGTTCCTTCTTGGGAATTGTAAGCAAGGCGTACTGATGTACTACTCGCTCAACTAAGCTATGATGATAGTACTCCTGGTGAGTGAACATAGCCCAACTAAGCTATGATGATAACACTACTTGTGAGTGAACAAAGCACAACTAAGCTATGATGATAGTACTCCTGGTGAGTGAACATAGCCCAACTAAGCTATGATGATAGTACTCCTGGTGAGTGAACATATCCCAACTAAGCTATGATGATAACACTCCTTGTGAGTGAACATAGCCCAACCAAGCTATGATGATAGTACTCCTTGTGAGTGAACATAGCCCAACTAAGCTATGATGATAACACTACTTGTGAGTGAACATAGCACAACTAAGCTATGATGATAGTACTCCTGGTGAGTGAACATAGCCCAACTAAGCTATGATGATAACAATACTTGTGAGTGAACATAGCCCAACTAAGCTATGATGATAGTACTCTTTGTGAGTGAACATAGCCCAACTAAGCTATGATGATAACACTACTTGTGAGTGAACATAGCACAACTAAGCTATGATGATAGTACTCCTGGTGAGTGAACATATCCCAACTAAGCTATGATGATAACACTCCTTGTGAGTGAACATAGCCCAACTAAGCTATGATGATAGTACTCCTTGTGAGTGAACATAGCCCAACTAAGCTATGATGATAACACTACTTGTGAGTGAACATAGCACAACTAAGCTATGATGATAGTACTCCTGGTGAGTGAACATAGCTACACTAAGCTATGATGATAACACTCCTTGTGAGTGAACATAGTCCAACTAAGTTATGATGATAACACTCCTGGTGAGTGAACATAACACAACTAAGCAATGATGATAACACTCCTTGTGAGTGAACATAGCCCAACTAAGCTATGATGATAACACTCCTGGTGAGTGAACATAACACAACTAAGCTATGATGATAACACTACTTGTGAGTGAACATAGCACAAACAAGTTATGATGATAGTACTCCTGGTGAGTGAACATAGCCCAACTAAGCTATGATGATAGTACTCCTGGTGAGTGAACATAATACAACTAAGCTATGATGATAACACTCCTTGTGAGTGAACATAGCCCAACTAAGTTATGATGATAACACTCCTGGTGAGTGAACATAACACAACTAAGCAATGATGATAACACTACTTGTGAGTGAACATAGCACAACTAAGCTATGATGATAGTACTCCTGGTGAGTGAACATAGCTCAACTAAGCTATGATGATAACACTCCTTGTGAGTGAACATAGCCCAACTAAGTTATGATAATAACACTCTGGTGAGTGAACATAACACAACTAAGCTATGATGATAACACTACTTGTGAGTGAACATAGCACAAACAAGCTATGATGATAGTACTCCTGGTGAGTGAACATATCCCAACTAAGTTATGATGATAGTACTCCTTGTGAGTGAACATAGCCCAACTAAGTTATGATGATAATACTCCTTATGAGTGAACATATCCCAACTATTATAAGATGATAACACTCCTTGTGAGTGAACATAGCCCAACTAAGCTATGATGATAACACTACTTGTGAGTGAAAATAGCACAAACAAGCTATGATGATAGTACTCCTGGTGAGTGAACATAGCCCAACTAAGCTATGATGATAGTACTCCTGGTGAGTGAACATAGCCCAACTAAACTATGCTGATAGTACTCCTGGTGAGTGAACATATCCCAACTAAGCTATGATGATAACACTCCTTGTGAGTGAAAATAGCCCAACTAAGCTATTATGATAATACTCCTGCTGAGTGAACATATCCCAACTAAGTTATGATGATAGTACTCCTTGTGAGTGAACATAGCCCAACTAAGCCATGATGATAGTACTCCTTGTGAGTGAACATATCCCAACTAAGTTATGATTATAGTACTCCTTGTGAGTGAACATAGCCCAACTAAGTTATGATGATAGTACTCCTTGTGAGTGACATAGCCCAACTAAGTTATGATGATAGTACTTCTTGTGAGTGAACATATCCCAACTAAGTTATGATGATAGTACTCCTTGTGAGTGAACATATCCCAACTAAGTTATGATGATAGTACTCCTTGTGAGTGAACATAGCCCAACTAAGTTATGATGATAGTACTCCTTGTGAGTGAACATAGCCTAACTAAGCTATGATGATAGTACTCCTTGTGAGTGAACATATCCCAACTAAGTTATGAGGATAGTACTCCTTGTGAGTGAACATATCCCAACTAAGTTATGATTGATAGTACTCCTTGTGAGTGAACATAGCCCAACTAAGTTATGATGATAGTACTCCTTGTGAGTGAACATATCCAACTAAGTTATGATGATAGTACTCCTTGTGAGTGAACATAGCCCAACTAAGCTATGATGATAATACTCCTTGTGAGTGAACATATCCCAACTAAGTTATGATGATAACACTCCTGGTGAGTGAACATAACACAACTAAGCTATGATGATAACACTACTTGTGAGTGAACATAGCCCAACTAAGCTATTATGATAATACTCCTGGTTTGTGAACATAGACCAACTAAGCTATGATGATAACACTCCTTGTGAGTGAAAATAGCCCAACCAAGCTATGATGATAGTACTCCTTGTGAGTGAACATAGCCCAACTAAGCTATGATGATAGTACTCCTTGTGAGTGAACATAGCCCAACTAAGCTATGATGATAGTACTCCTTGTGAGTGAACATATCCCAACTAAGTTATGATGATAACACTCCTGGTGAGTGAACATAACACAACTAAGCTATGATGATAACACTACTTGTGAGTGAAAATAGCCCAACTAAGCTATGATGATAACACTCCTTGTGAGTGAACATAGCCCAACTAAGCTATGATGATAGTACTCCTTGTGAGTGAACATAGCCCAACTAAGCTATGATGATAGTACTCCTTGTGAGTGAACATATCCCAACTAAGCTATTATGATAATACTCCTGGTGTGTGAACATAGACCAACTAAGCTATGATGATAACACTCCTTGTGAGTGAAAATATCCCAATTAAGCTATTATGATAATACTCCTGGTGGGTGAACATAAACCAACTAAGCTATGATGATAACACTACTTGTGAGTGAACATAGCCCGACTAAGCTATGATGATAGCACTCTTTGTGAGTGAAAATAGCCCAACTAAGCTATTATGATAATACTCCTGGTGTGTGAACATAGACCAACTAAGCTATGATGATAACACTCCTTGTGAGTGAACATAGCCTAATTAAGCTATTATGATAATACTCATTGTGATTGAAAATAGCCCAACTTAGATATTATGATAGTAGTCCTTGTGAGTGAAATAGCCAAACTAAGCTATGATGATAACACTCCTTGTGAGTGAAAATATCCCAAATAAGCTATTATGATAGTAGTCCTTGTGAGTGAAAATAGCACAAACAAGCTATGATGATAGTACTACTGGTGAGTGAACATAGTCCAACTAAGCTATGATGATAGTACTCCTGGTGAGTGAACATATCCCAACTAAGATAAGATGATAACACTCCTTGTGAGTGAAAATAGCCCAACTAAGCTATTATGATAGTAGTCCTTGTGAGTGAAAATAGCACAAACAAGCTATGATGATAGTACTACTGGTGAGTGAACATAGTCCAACTAAGCTATGATGATAGTACTCCTGGTGAGTGAACATATCCCAACTAAGATAAGATGATAACACTCCTTGTGAGTGAAAATAGCCCAACTAAGCTATGATGATGGTAGTCCTTCTGAGTGAACATAGCCAAACTAAGCTATGATGATAGTACTCTTGGTGAGTGAACATATCCCAACTAAGTTATGATGATAACACTCCTGGTGAGTGAACATAACACAAGTAAGCTATGATGATAACACTACTTGTGAGTGAACATAGCCCAACTAAGCTATGATGATAACACTCCTTGTGAGTGAAAATAGCCCAACTAAGCTATTATGATAATACTCCTTGTGAGTGAAAATATACCATCTAAGCTATTATGATAGTAGTCCTTGTGAGTGAAAATAGCCCAAGCAAGCTATGATGATAACACTCCTGGTGAGTGAACATAGCCTAACTAAGCTATGATGATAACACTCCTGGTGAGTGAATATACCCCAACTAAGCTATGATGATAACACTCCTTGTGAGTGAAAATAGCCCAACTAAGCTATTATGATAGTAGTCCTTGTGAGTGAAAATAGCCCAAACAAGCTATGAAGATAGTACTGATGGTGAGTGAACATAGCCCAACTAAGCTATGATGATAACACTACTTGTGAGTGAACATAGCCCAACTAAGCTATGAAGATAACACTCCCTGTGAGTGAAAATAGCCCAACTAAGCTATTATGATAATACTCCTGTGTGTGAACATAGACCAACTAAGCTATGATGATAACACTCCTTGTGAGTGAACATAGCCCAACTAAGTTATGATGATAACAGTCCTTGTGAGTGAAAATAGCCCAACTTAGATATTATGATAGTAGTCCTTATGAGTGAAAATAGCCCAAACAAGCTATGATGATAGTACTGATGGTGAGTGAACATAGACACAACTAAGCTATGATGATAACACTCCTTGTGAGTGAAAATAGCCCAACTAAGCTAATATGATAGTAGTCCTTGTGTGTGAACATGCCCAACTAAGCTATGATGATAACACTCCTTGTGAGTGAAAATATCCCAATTAGCTATTATGATAATACTCCTGGTGAGTGAACATAAACCAACTAAGCTATGATGATAACACTCCTGGTGAAAGAACATATCCCAACTAAGCTATGATGATAACACTCCTTGTGAGTGAAAATAGCCCAACTAAGCTATTATGATAATACTCCTGGTGAGTGAACATAGACCAACTAAGCTATGATGATAACACTCCTTGTGAGTGAAAATAGCCCAACTAAGCTATTATAGTAATACTCCTGGTGAGTGAACATATCCAAACTAAGCTATGATGATAACACTCCTTGTGAGTGAAAATAGCCCAACCAAGCTATTATGATAATACCCTGGTGAGTGAACAAAGACCAACTAAGCTATGATGATAACACTCCTGTGAGTGAAAATAGCCCAACTAAGCTATATGTAATACTCCTGTGAGTGAACATATCCAACTAAGCTATGATGATAACACTCCATGTGATGTGAACATAGCCAACTAAGCTATGATGATAACACTCCTTGTGAGTGAACATAGCCTAACTAAGCTATTATGATAATAGTCCTTGTGAGTGAAAATAGCCCAAGCAAGATATATGATAGTACTACTGTGAGTGAACATAGCCCAACTAAGCTATGATGATAACACTCTTTGTGAGTGAAAATAGCCCAACTAAGTAATATGATATAGTAGTCCTTGTGAGTGAAAATAGCCAACCAAGCTATGATGATAGTACTCTGGTGAGTGAACATAGCTCAACTAAGCTATGGTGATAGTACTCCTGGTGAGTGAACATAGCCCAACTAAACTATGATGATAACACTCCTTGTGAGTGAACAATATCCCAACTAAGTATAGATGATAACACTCCTTGTGAGTGAAATAGCCCAACTAACATATTGATGTAAACACTCCTGGTGATGTGAAACATATATAACTAAGATAAGATGACGATAACACTACATTGTGAGTGAACATAGCCCAACTAAGCTATGATGATAACACTCCTTGTGAGTGAACATAGCCCAACTAAGCTATGATGATAACACTCCTTGGTGAGTGAAAATAGCCAACTAAGCTATATGATAATACTCAGGTGAGTGTACATAGCCAACTAAGCTATGATGATAACACTCCTTGTGAGTGAACATAGCCCAACTAAGCTATGATGATAACACTCCTTGTGAGTGAAAATAGCCAACTAAGCTATATTATGATATATCCTGTGAGTGAACATATCCCAACTATATGTAATCTGGATGATAACATCCTTGATGATGAACATATGTCTGAACCACTAAGCTATGATGATAACACTCCTTGTGAGTGAAAATAGCCCAACTAAGGTATTATGATAGTAGTCCTTGTGAGTGAAAATAGCCCAAACAAGCTATGATGATTAGTACTCCTGGTGAGTGAACATACCCCAACTAAGCTATGATGATAACACTCCTTGTGAGTGAAAATAGCCCAACCAAGCTATGATGATAGTACTACTGGTGAGTGAACATGGCCCAACTAAGCTATGATTATAGTACTCCTTGTGAGTGAACATATCCCAACTAAGCTATGATGATAACACTCCTTGTGAGTGAACATAGCTCAACTAAGCTAAGATGATAACACTCCTTGTGAGTGAAAATAGCCCAACTAAGGTATTATGATAGTAGTCCTTGTGAGTGAAAATAGCCCAAACAAGCTATGATGATAGTACTCCTGGTGAGTGAACATAGCCCAACCAAGCTATGATGATAACACTCCTTGTGAGTGAAAATAGCCCAACTAAGCTATGATGATAGTAGTCCTTGTGAGTGAAAATAGCCCAACCAAGCTATGATGATAGTACTCCTGGTGAGTGAACATGGCCCAACTAAGCTATGATTATATTACTCCTTGTGAGTGAAAATAGCCCAACTAAGCTATTATGATAATACTCCTGGTGAGTGTACATAGACCAACTAAGCTATGATGATAACACTCCTTGTGAGTGAACATAGCCCAACTAAGCTATTATGATAATACTCCTGGTGAGTGAACATAAACCAACTAAGCTATGATGATAACACTCCTGGTGAGTGAACATATCCCAACTAAGATAAGATGATAACACTCCTTGTGAGTGAACATAGCCCAACTAAGCTATGATGATAACACTCCTTGTGAGTGAACATAGCCCAACTAAACTATGATGATAACACTCATGGTGAGTGAACATATCCCAACTAAGCTATGATGATAACACTCCTGGTGAGTGAACATAGCCCAACTAAGCTATGATGATAACACATCCTGGTGAGTGAACATATCCCAACTAAGATAAGATGATAACACTCCTTGTGAGTGAACATAGCCCAACTAAGCTATGATGATAACACTCTTTGTGAGTGAACATAGCCCAACTAAACTATGATGATAACACTCATGGTGAGTGAACATAGCCCAACTAATCTATGATGATAGTAGTCCTTGTGAGTGAACATAGCCCAACTAAGCTATGATGATAACACTGCTGGTGAGTGAACATATCCCAACTAAGGTATGATGGCAATTAAAGTGGTTATTAAAAGTCTTCAGTCACACGATATACAACAAATGTCAGGTAATGGGTGTGTTTGCATGATATATCTGTAGTATTACTTGCTACAGTGGCCGCATGGTTTGAGGCATCACTCTTTTGTTAGACTATACTGCCGATGACAGAGGAATAAGGGTTTGAATCTCGTTCGGGTATACTAAGGGTAGTTTTTAATAAATAGCTTTCCACTCTCCCTCCACGCAAATGAGCATATATTTTCATAAATTAAACATTTCTCATCCCTAGCTCATGAGGGTAATTAGTACATAAGTGTATAGCCTTAACAAGTAGTAGGACATGATACTTAGAAAAAATGGTGTGTTCAAGGGCACCATTTAGCCTACTTGAAGGACAGTAGTACCCCCACATCACAGGATGTTTTATGGGAATGTTAGTTCTAAATATTCAAAACCAATCTTCAACTAGCTTTAAATACGTTTATGTTGTTTGGAGCCTATTAAAAGTGAGGTATTTGTGTATGTGAGGCTAGATCCATATTCATAATCATTTTCTTTAATCCCAGAACTTCAAAATTTCGCGGGAAACGTCGTTTAAAATGATCTGATTTCCAATTTACATGATTTCCCGAAATTATAAAACCTGAAATATACAAGTTTTTAGTTATATAATGGCATGTTGATACCCTTTACCTGCATTTTGACCTGAGATAGATTTAAAATAACAAACCATTTCTTAAATAACGTGGTCATTTTTTGGACGTTTGCAAGTCGTACCAGCACCCAGCGCTCCAGTAGGTGAACCACTCAGCCATCTCAACAGATCAGCGCATGACGTAAACAACCAAACGAACCTCCAGAACGAACAATTAAACTTAGACCCGAGCCATAATCTCAATACTCTTAAAGGGAAAACATCAATTTCACCATTTATATATTTTTTTGTTAGTACCAGGATACAAACTAGGTATTATTAAAGGCATTCACGCACCAACGTGGTAGTGGTCAGAGGTGACTTACGTTATCTACTGGACGTATTTAAAAAAATCAACATCAAGCCCTACCCTTCATTTCAGCTTGTACTAAAATGTATACTCTATTCACGGTAGGAATTACTCTCTGAAAGGTCTTTTTTCCTACCAATATCCTACTATATAATAGATTTATGGTAGGGAAAAAGGCCTTTGAGAAGTCAATTCCTACCGTGAACAGACATACCCATAACGCTAATGTGTTATGGATAAGTATGATTGGTTTAAGATGAAGTGTGCCTGCATTTTCGTGATGACAGAGTGAAAACCATCCTTAGTACACCCAACCGGGACTCTAACCCTGATATCCCAGTTACAAGCACCCCAATATACTACGAGTGTGACACATTTGACCACCGAGGCGGGTAAATGAACGTCTTCAAACCGGAAGTTTATGAGAGGGTCACATTGTGAACAGTACAGAGTTCTACTTTACACGTCACTTGTTTTCCGTGTTTAGAATTCACAATAGTAATATAGTTTAAAAACATATTAGAATTCTGAAATTAAATTGTATTAATAATTTCTACCCATTTCTTGATTGTTACAAATATCTTAAAAATCATAATAATTTACGGATCACTGAATTTTTATTTTCGTAGAAACTAGATAAAGTAAATTAGATAGCCTGCTGATATTTTTTCTGAATATTGAAATACGACACCTGGGCACGGGAATCGAACCCACGGCCTTTGGTTTAGTACGACAATACTCTAACCACTGAGCTATCCAGGAATCATCCCGTGCCCAGGGTCATTCTTCACTCAATTTTAAGGCAGAGTCTTTGATGGACGTGAGGAAATCATCGGCTACAAATGTGTGATTTTATTAAGATCACAAGCTATCAGATAACACAACCACCTTCGACTCGAAGTTGGCTTGATGGGTAATTCCTCAATAAAAAGCATAATTAATAGCTTCGGCTATTTGATTCTACTGATATTTGTTTTCCTTTAGTGCAGTTGAAACTAACACTGAGTTAAATTTTAATTATATAAAAAAGAGTTAAGAACGGTATTTATTTGTTGACATTGAACTGATTCCTCTTTTTGACGCGGGTGACGCTAATGTATAATTTGGTGACGTGATCATAGTGTCACAAACTATTTTATTAACGTATTTGTTGACAGGCAAAGCCCACTCCAGTCATTTATTCACGTAGGCCTAATATCTTTTTTTTTTTTTAAAAGAAGCCCAAAGCCATGATTGACTTATCACCAAGCCAAAATAAATAAAGGTTGTCATATTAGTTGTTTCCTCTCAACTAAACTCAAATAACAGAAAACAGTAGTGAAAAAGCTCGCCATGGTTTTTGGTGAGGACAGTGAAAAGATGCAGATTTTTTCTGTTCGTGAGCTGAACATTTAGATTCAAACAATCAACCGATTGAA
>JBCFYV010000748.1:108139-168792 GCA_039000515.1 Timema cristinae
AAATAAAATTTATTACCCTTTAATTTCCCTTCAATCCCTTTTTCCAACTTAAATGTACAATCCCTTTTTTTGTTTTTGAAACAAAGGAAATTGCCCCTATAAAAATTTTTTCTGGGAAATGTGGGTGAACATTTTGTAGGGTTTTTTAAATTTCCTTAAGTCATCATTCCCTTAAATTGAGATTTTCCCTATGAATAATTTAATAATAATCCCCAAGACATCATGCTGGCATCACACTTTTTTTAAGTTTTGGGATGGACATCCGGGGTTTTGGGCAAATCTTTTTACTCCAAGTAGTCCCATGTCAAAACACCCCCACCGAAGCGGCTGCTATAGTTTAGGGCAGTAACAACCCAACCCCTCTCTCCCCTCTAAAAAACTCACTCAAAACCCCCCTTTTTCGAAGTGTCATTTTTTCCCGGCCCCCCAACCCCAAACCCCCTAACCCTTTTCAATTTTGTTGCTTTCTACATAACCAAAAAAAAGATATCATGATGATGCTCTCAAGGCAGGGGTTGACAAAGTAGGGCCCCCGGGGGCCCAAAACCGTGGCCCCACTCAATTGAAAATTTTTCGGACCCTTCCCTAACAAGAATTTAAAAATTTAAAAGAGATAATCATTTGCGTTTTTTTAAACCCTTTTGGAACAAGTGAGCAAGCTCGATTAAAATTTGTTAAAAGGGGTAAGAACAAATTCCCTTGTGTTTAAGGAAAATTTTTGGTTTCCCCTGAAACGGGGTGAAAGGGGCCCAAATGTGAGGACAAAAACTTTGTGCATACTCATCTTAAAAGACACAGGCTGTCAAACAACGTGTTCGGGAAAAAAACAGTCAGCAGATACTGTTTTTTAAAAAGAAAAAATTTTTAAAAGGGCTTTTTTGCAAATTTTAAAATTTTTTGGGAAAAATCAATTCAATTTATTGAGTTATCCCCTATTTTACAAAATTAAATTTCAGCATCAAATAACCCAGTTTAAAATTAATCATTTTTAAAGCAGACAAGGGCTCGAAGGAACTTTTAAGAATTTTGAAACTGAAATTGCATGCACCCTTTTTGTAGAAAAAAATTTTGGTAATTTTGAAAACGTTTGCCAGAAAGATTTTGTTTTAATTTGCTTTACCTAAATTTGTGAACAGACTTTCTCAGGGCTAAACCCTTTAACAAAGCAAAGAAAAAGGTCCCTCTTAACAAACTCAAATCTACAAAGTTTTTTTTGCAAATTTAGAACGAAAAAAGCTAAATCCGGATTTCAACAAACTGTGCAGGATTTTGGACATTTTCAAATATTCCATTAACGATACCCAATTTGAGTGGGTTATTAATCAACATTTGGTGGGCTAAAGAATCAACTTTAATTACAAGACATTTTTAAATTTTATTTTTTATGAAAATTTAATTTTTTATTCGCTCCCTTTTTTTTTGTATCAAACTTATATGGTTATATACTAAAAAAAGGGCAATTTTGCGTGAAAATAAACCCCCCTTTTTTATTTTAATTTTAGTTTTTTGTTACAGGGCGGCCCGCTAGAAAACCTTACAAAATTTTCTTAAAGGCCCTGGGGGAAAAAATTTTGGGCCCAGCACTGCTCAAAGGGAAATTGTGGGGGGAGTTTTGAGCCGCAATCTCGGTGTTTTGTTGGGAAAAACGTTCCAAGTAAAAGGGAAAAGGGGTTTTTAATCCCTGCCCTAAGTAAAATTTTTTCCCGAATTACCTAAGGAAATCCCCTATTTACAAAAAATTGTACATTTTTATTTAGTGTACCCAATACCCACTGTAACTTTTATCATTTTTAGCCCAAGCGCTTACTTCCCTTGGGGTTAAAAACGCATTTACGCAAAGGGGAAGGGGAAAGGGGTATTGGAATTGAAAGGGAGGGCCTACGTTTAACGTGGATCCAAACCCAGGGTGGAGGCCGGGCTTTCCCCCACATTCACAAGAGGTCTTGTCAAAAGGTGAAAAAGGGGTTTTGGTAATCAGAAAAATTGTGACGGGACCTGGGATTAAACCCCCGGGACCCCCCAGCACGAAAATCCGACCCCTTTAACCCCAAAGACCACCGGGTCACTATACCTACTTTAAAATTTTAAAAAATATTTTTTTCCTAAATTAAAAAAAATTCCCCCTTTCCCTTTTTTTTTTTTTCAGTGACTAATTTTTGTTACCGCCGATATTTTACCCCTATTTATTTAAAAACATGATAAAAGGGAGGTTAAAATTTAAAAAAAGCCCTAACCCCTTTTTGGGTTTTACAAAAGATAAAAAAACAAAGTGAAAATCACACTATGTTCTGAGTAGACTTTTTTTAAAAAATTGGAACTACCTTTAAAAAAAAAATTAGTCAGAAAAAGAACCCAAAATTTGGCCAAAATTTTTTTAAAAAACCCCTTTTTTCAATTAAGTAGAATTTACACATTTTCCCCCCAAATTTTATTTTGGGCAATTATTGTTAGGGGTTTTTCTTTTTTTTAAATCATGCAAATATATTTTACAAAAACAGTGTTTTTATGGGAAATTTTTTTTTCCATTTGAATTAGACTTACAACAGCCTTTGAAAAGGGTTGTCGGGAAATTCAAAAAACGCAAAAAATTTCCTCAAGAAGCTTTAAACTGTCTGATTCGAAGAAAAACCCTTTTGGGGAAAGGGGAAGGACAACAAAAAACTTTTCCCTTTAGTAAAAAAGTTAAAAAGGGTTTGGGGCCATGCAGCCCCCAAAAATTATTTTATTTTCACCCCAAAATTTTTTATTACTAAAAATACAAACCCCCCTTTTTAGGGTCAAATGTAACTGGCTCCGGGAAAATTTAATTTTTTTCCCCTTTTTACCCTTTTTGGGAGTTTAAAAGCCTTTATCAAAAACAAGTAGGGGTAATTTTAACCCGTCTTAAGCTTTTTGACTTGTGTTAATGTGCACAAAAATTTAAAAATTCTAAACCCCTTTTTAAAAAACCTTTATATATATTATAAATATGTATATATGATAATGTTATAAAAATAAAAATATAAAATATAATGTATTAATACATATAATATATGTGTAAAATAAAACTATATACAAATATATATGTAAAATATGAATATATGTGTATAATACATATGTAGTGTGCTTTTGAAATAGTTTTTTTTTAAAAAAAATATTTAAAAAAAATAATTGGAGGGAATTTTTTTGGGGGGACAGAAATAATAGCTTTGACGCTTTTTCCCCCCCTCCCCCTAAAGAAAATTTCCGGGATGCCCACTGATTCTTAAAAAACTTTAAAAAATTAACCCCTGCTATAATGCTATAAGTACAAAAAATTTTTTTTGTTTGTCTATAAAAACCCCAATAAAACTATAAAGCAAAAAAAAAAAAAATTTCATTTCAATTAGTAAAATTTGAACTTAAAAACCTAGTCAACAAACTTGCACCTAAAATTTAGGATTTAAATTAAAGTAGTTTTAAATTTTATCAACAAACTTTTTCCTGTTTGAAACCCAAACCCAAAAATCAACCTAATGCATCTGCCAACAAAAAAAATTTTTGGGGCTCTTTTTTTGCACATTTTACATTTAAAAAAATTCATTTTTTCCCCCCCCTTTAAACTTTTTTTTTTTGATAGGATACATTTCTTGAAAGGGACAATTTTTAGGGGTGGGGGTTTCATTAATTGGTATTTTTTTTGATTAAAAAGGGAATATTTCCCCGTTTTTCAAACCCTGTATTTAAATGTATCTGCATAAAAGACATTTTCCCCTTGGGATTTTTAATACAAGAAAAGTATTCCAAACACAGATAAAACATCGGTTTTTTTGGAGAAAAAAATCAGTTTCTTTCCCAGAAATATTTTGAAAATAAACTGTAAAATCCACAAAAACCCCAAGCAAAAGGGGTTTTCTGCAAAGAAACCAAAATCAACAACCCGGGAGTGGGGGAACCATTTTTTTCCTTTTGTTAAAAACCCCACGAAAGAATTTTCTAAATTTGGGGATTTTTGGGGGATTTTGGTAAAAAAATAAATTTTGTAATTATTTTTTTCCCAAAAAAACCAAGAAGCGCAGAAAATTTTATTTTGGATTTTTTTGGGGCCAAAAATAAAACTTTTCGGGTTAAAAAAAGGTTGTTTTAATATTCCCTTTTTCTCAAGAATTCGGGGGGGGGGGGGGGGGGGGGGGGGGGGGGGGGGGGGGGGAATTTTAAATCAAATTAATAACAAAAATTTTAAAAAGGGAAATTTGGGCGTGTGTACCCCCTATTTTAGCCGTATAAAATTTAAAGCCCCGAAACTGGGAACATATTATTTTAAAATTTTAAAATTTGAAACTTTAAAAAACCCATTTTTTAGTTTTTGGGTTGAGGGTTAAAAGGGGGGAAAGGGGGGAATTTTTGAAATTGTAAAAGGGGACTACTCTAAATATATATTTTGTAAAAAAAAAAGCAAAAATCTGACTACAAAACTTTAGCTACTTTCATTCAAACTGTTTCGAAAAAAAGAAAAAAAACCTATAGTTCAAAACTGTGGGTTTAAATTCAATACTACTTAAGTAATCAATTTTTTTAAAAAAATAGCATTCATCTTGGATAATTTTTAAAAATGAGCAAACTAAAAACCTTTTTTTTATAGACAAAAAAAACCCTTTAGAAATTTTAAACAAGCGTATTTTTCTCAGATTCCATGAAAAAACAAAAATTGGGTTGGGGTTACTTCCCCTCCTCAACGGGAAAATTTCCCTCAACCTGTGTTTAAAATGAGAAAAGATGGGGGAAAGGGAATAGAAGGTACCAAAGCCCCCGGCAAAAGTTTTTTAAATAATGAAGCAATATTTTGGCATTATAGTAACATATTTCAACTATACTTTAATTTTTGGGAAAAACTTACCATAGAATTTTTAAAAATAACATTATTTTTTATTATTATTATTTTTAAATTATTATTATTATTATTATTTTTAAATTTTTTATTATTTTTATTTTTTAACTACGTGTCGACCCCATAAATTTCTTAAATTAACCCGTAAAACATAATAATAATAATAAAATAAAATTTTGCATCGGGGTTTAAACAACCCGTTCGGGTTTTTACACTTTAAGTAATAATTACTTTAATTATTTGGAAATTTGGGGTTGGTTAATTAAAGGAAGTAAACCCCCCATTTGCGTGGGGGTAAGTGAAAAACCCTTTTGGGAAAAAAAACCCCCCCTATTTTCACCCCAAACCGAGATTCGAACCTCGATCTCCCCCCTCAGCAGTGGGGCTAAACCCACACAAGCGCTTTTACCAACTACGCCACCAGGCGGGCCTTCTAATATAAATGTGATTTTAAAACTAAATACATATTGGGACTTTGTCTTAAAAAAAATTTGGGAAAAGGGCAAGCAAAAAATTTTTTGCTGTAATGCATTAAACTCCGGCGCAAATGTTAAAAAATAAAAATTAAACCCCTACGCCCCCCCAAATTGTTTTTTTTTTCCGTAATTACACCCAAGATTTTTCACATGAAAATCGGGGGATATTTTTTAGATTTAATGAAAAAAAATTAACCCTAGCCCTATTTATTACAAAAATTTTTTTATGTAATCAACCAAATTCCCGTAAAAATGTTTGTAAAAATTTTAGCCCGATTAACAGAACGGTGAAGGGGCAAATTGGAAATAATATTGTTGGATTTTTTGTCTTTTTTTGTAAAACTTTTATAATTAAAATACAATACCTTTTTAAAAATAGCCCAAAAACTATAATTTAATCTTCCGTTTGGTTCCAAAGGGAAGTTAGAGGAATTTGATCCTGCATTAGCGAAATAGAGAGGATGAAAAACCCACTGAAAACCCACATTGATAACCCCAAAAATTTCCACCCGGGACAAATTTCCCGAACCTCAAACTCACCGACAAAGCGATAATTTGGCAATGCTAAAACAGCATATTTCTACTAAACCCTACTGGTTGGGGGTTTAATATAAAATTTTTACAAACCCCAAACACAAAAACAAAATAGAAACCCAAAATAGGTTTTAAATTTTTTTAACTAGCTTTTTCCCTTGGGTAGTGTTTCTCAAAGTTTTTTTTTAATTTTTTTAGCTGGTTTTCCTGCTAAAGGTTAACAAAATTTTTTTTCTTTTTCCCCTTTTCGGGAGAAATCCCCGGGGGAATAAATGTTCTTTCCCTAAAAAACAAAATTTCAAATTTAAAAAAAATTTTTGTACCCTAATAAAAGGGAAACACGGTAGATTGTTCCCAAAATTTAAATTGATAAGGTAAACAAAATCAAGCCTACTCATAAATAAACTTTAACAAAGATCATGCAAATACTTTAAAAAGGGAAAACCCTTTTTCCAAAAACAAAATTTTTGGGGAGGAAATAGTAGTAACAAAAATGACAGACATTTAATGTCCAATCCGGGGTTTTTTACCTGAAGGAAAAATAAATTTTGGGAAAGGGGAAAAGGGGGGTAGCAGGGCTTACAGGGAAAAAAAATAATTAAAAGATAGTGAATCCCAAAAGGGGGTTGGGGGGGGAAAGGGGGGGCGATTTCCGAAGCAGAGCTTTCCTACCACAACCCTACTGAACTTTTTCAACAGTTCGGGAAAAATTTTAATTTAAAAATATAAAATTTTGGGTACCCGTTATTGAAATTAAAAATATTTGCCCGTGTATGCCCGAACATTATTTTATTCTCAATAATAATATGAAAAACTTCAAAACTATATTTTTTTGTGTTTCATGTTTAAATTTAATTTTAATTTAATTTAATTTACGTTTTTATTTTTTAAAAAAAAAATATTCCCTTGTAACTTTTTTTTTTAATATGGGTTCTTTTTAAAATTTTACAATTTTAATGCAATGAAAAAAAAACCGCAGGTTTTTACTAGGGCATATTTCTAAGCAATAGCCGGCACAATTTTAACGTTTTTTAAATAGTAGGTGTCCATCCAAAAATTTTAATATTTTCTTTCAGAGTTTACGTGAAATTTCCTTTCTATCTTTATGCAAAAAAGCCGAAAATTTAAAAGACCCCAAACGGAAAAACAATAAGTATAAAATATTAATTTGTGATGTTTAAAAAACGTTAAAATTGAAATGTGAAAGGTTTCCCATACCGTTTCTCCTTTTTAAAAAAAACCATTCTTTAAAACAAAATATTTAAATAGTAAATAAATTTTGAGATACCTATTTTTTTTTTGGATCTCATGTATAAAAAAATCAATTTTCCAACAATCGGTTTACCCTGAAAGGTGACTTCAAAAAATTTTAATGGACTAAATACCCCTACACGGTTTTTTAAATAAGCCAAAATTGTTACATCAAAATTTTTTAATGAAAAAATTAAAGGAATTTTTTTGTTTGTGTCGATGATACCCAAAAATCTACAGCACGCGGGAGATTGCCCTTTTTTAAACATAGGGGGGGACGAAAGGGGCCCCGATTGCCCTTGAAGCGGGGATTTTTTGTTTTTTAAATTATCTTTTTAGTTGGATATTTTAAACAAATGTTTGAAAAAAATTTTTTTCTTTTTTAGAATTACTTTTTCAGATATAGGGGTCCCATGGGGGGGGGGGGGGGGAAATGTCTATTTTATTTCTTAAAAATTCCCACAAGGGGTAACGGGACAATGCCTGCGGGAAATTGCTAGAAATTTCCCAATAAAAAAAAAGCTTCCCCAATTTTTTAAAGAAAAGTCCCCCCCCCAAAAAATACAAAAATTTTAAACCCTTTAGTGTTTAAAAAGAAATTTTTTAAAAAACAAAACCCCTTTAAAAACTTTTAAAAAAAACCGTCCCAATATTTTTTTTTTAAAAACTTTAATTACGAAAGGGGTTTGGGAATTTTTTAATTAACCCCGGGAAAATTCCCAAAATTTTTTAAATTATTTAAAAGTATACATTAATGTTTTAAAAACTTTGGGCATAAAAATAAAATAAATAGACCTGCTTTGGGGCCAAAAAAGGGGGGGTAGGGTTTAACGGGGGTTTTCCCTCAAACAAATATTTCAGGGGGGTTTTATGGGGGGGAAACCAATTTGTGGGGGTTTTTTAATAGAAAAATACCAAAAAAACATTTAAAAATTTTCCACTTTATAATTAAAATTAAACAAATTTAATAGTTTCAAACTTTTCAGCCTCTTTTTGTTGAAAAAAAATTTTAAAAAAATTTATCTAACCACTATTAAAAAAACGGAAATTTCAAAAGTCTGCAATTCTTCTAAAACCTCCTTAATAAATAATTGCAGTTGACAGAAAGCCCCCCTTATTTTAAAAAAAAAAAAGGTTCTTGAGTTTCAAGTTTTTTTTTGAAATGTGCATTCAGAGTAAACTTATTTTTGGCGGGGATTGGGGTTTAATTACGCCCAAGGGGGGGGGGGGGTTAAAAGAGGGAGGGGGGGCCCTTTAACTGAAGCTTTCTCGGTGACCGCCACCCGACGGGACCATTTTTTGTTTCCCTTCAAAAAACCAATTTGATTTTAAAATTTAGTCTTTTAAAAAAATGCACACTTGATTGTGCTGTAGCCCACTGAGGATCGCACCTAGTAAATCCTAACTTGGGAAGGAGAAAAGGCCCTCAAAAAAGGAGTGAAAACATTTTTAACCTAGGGGTGTCCCTTTTGTTCTTTCCTTCTCTGTGACCTGGGGGCTTTGGCTCTTTTTTCCTTTGTTTTCCTTGACCTGGGGGCTGTGGCTCTGTTTTTTGTTTCTCTGTGGCCTGGGGGGCCCCCGGGGCTCTTTTCTTTGTTTCTTGTGGCCTAGGGGCGGGGCTCTGTTTTTTGTTTCCCCTGTGACCTGGGGGGCTGTGGCTCTGTTTTTTTCCCCTTCTCTGTGACCTAGGGCCCCTGGGGGCTCTGTTCTTTCCTTCTCTGTGGCCTGGGGGTTTTGGTTCTGTTTCTCCCTTTCCCTCAGGGCCTGGGGGCTGTGGCTTTTTTCTTTGTTTCTCTTTGACCTAGGGGCTGTGGCTCGTTTTTTCCCTTTCTCTGTGACCTGGGGGCTTTTGCTCTGTCTTTCCTTCTCTGTGCCCTAGGGCTGGCTCTTTTTCTTTCCTTCTCGTGACCTGGGGGCCCTGTGGCAATGTTCTCTCCTTCTCTGGGGCCTAGGGGCTGTGGCTCTTTTCTTTGTTTCTCTGTGACCTGGGGGCTTGGCTCGTTCAACCCTTCTTTTGGTGCCCCAAAGGGTTTGGGGCTCTGTTTTTTTCCTTTCCCTCTGTGACCTAGGGGCGTGGCCTGTTCTTTCCTTCTCTGTGGCCTGGGGGCTGTGGCCCCTTGTTTTTCCCCCTTCTCTGTGACCTAGGGGCGGGGGCTATTTTTTCTTTTCCTTCTCTGTGACCTGGGGGCTGTGGCCGGGTTTCTTTCCTTCTCTGTGGCCTGGGGGCTGGGGGCTCTTCTTTTCCTTTTCTCTGTGGCCTAGGGGCTGGGCTCGGGTTCTCCCTTCTCTGTGACCTAGGGGCGTGGTTTCTGTTCTCCCCTTTTTCTGTGACCTAGGGGCTGTGGTCTTTTTCTTTCCTTCTCTTTGACCTAAGGGCTGGGGCTCTGTTTTTTCCTTCTCTTTTCCCCGGGGGGCTGTGGCTCTGTTCCCCCCTTTTCTCTTGACCTAGGGGCGGGTGGCCTGTTTTTTCCCTTCTCTGTGACCTGGGGGTTTTGGGCTCGGTTCTCTCCTTCTCTGGACCCAGGGGCGTGGCTCTGTTCTCTCCTTCTCGTGGCCTAGGGGCTGTGGTTTGTTTTCTCTCCTTCTCTTGCCCCTAGGGGCTTTGGCTCGTTTTTGTTTCTCTGTGACCTGGGGGTTTTGGCTCTGTTTTCCTTTCTCTGGGACCTAGGGCTTTTGGGCCTGTTCTCTCCTTTTTCCGTGACCTGGGGGCTTGGCTCTGTTCTTTCCTTCCCTTTTTAAAACCGGGGGGCTGGGGGCTCTGTTCTCTCCTTCTCTGTGCCCCAAAGGGGTTTGGGGTTTCTTTTTTTTCCCTTTCCCTTGGCCTAGGGCTTTGGCTCTTTTTCCTCCTTCCTGTGCCCCTAGGGGCTGTGCTCTGTTCTCTCCTTCCGGGGCCTGGGGCTGGGGGCCTCTGTTTTTTTCCTTCTCTGTGGCCAAAGGGGTTTTTTGGCTCTGTTCCTCCTTCTCTGGACCCGGGGGCCGGGGCCTTTTCTCTCCTTCTCTGGGGCCTGGGGGCGTGCTCGTTCTCTCCTTTCTCTTGACCTAGGGCGGGGCTCTTTTTTTTTTCCCTTCTCTGTGACCAAGGCTAAAACAACCAGGGAAACCGTTAATGGGTTTGTTTTCTTGTTTTTACAAGGCTTTTAAAAAAACAGTCCCCAACCAATGTGGGGCCCGTTTTTTGATTTAGGCCACTTTTTAATTTTAAACTAAAAAAAACTTAAAGGGCCAAATTTTAAAGGGAAACGGGGGGAAACATGGGAAAAATCCCCCTTCGCACATCTTCGTGGCAACCACTTCATAAATAGAAACCCTGAAGGGGAATCTTTGATGTCTAACAGAAGACAGCACTAGTACTTTATAAATCTCTCATGATTTTTCTAACCAAAGACCCCACTAGTACTTTATAAAGCCCTTTGATTGTCAACAAAGGCACACTAATTTTTATAAAGCTCTCATGATTGTCTGACAAAGACAGCACAATACTTTAAAAATCCCTCATGATTGTCTAACAGAAGAAAAGCACTAGTACTTTAAAAAAATCTCCCCAGGATTGTCAAACCCAAAAACAGCACTAGTACTTTAAAAAGGGCCTTTTCATTTTTTCCCCTAACAGAAGGCAGCACTAGTATTTTATAAAGCTCTCATAAATTGTCAAACAAAAAGGCGGCACTAGTCTTTATAAAAATCCATGATTGCCCTGACAGAAGGCAGCACAAAGTATTTTAAAAAATTTTCCCCATAATTGTCTAACAAAGACGGGCATTTAGTACTTTTTTAAGCTTCAGGGTTTGCCCTTGACAGAAGACAGAAACAGTCCCTTTATAAAGCTCTCTTTGATTGCCCTAACAGAAACAAAATTTAAAGTACTTTAAAAACTCTCAGGGTTGTCTGACAAAAGGCAGCCTAGTACTTAAAAACCTCATGATTGTCAAAGAAACAGCACTAGTACTTTATAAAGCACTCATAAATTGTCGACAGAAGCACACTAGTATTTTAAAAAGCTCTCATGATTGTCTAAAAAAGGGGCGCCCCTGGGTACTTTATAAAGCCTCATGATTGCCCTAAACAGAAGACAGCACAAAGTTTTATAAACCCTCCCATGATTGTCTGACAGAAGCCCAGAAACTAGAACTTATAAACTCTCATAAATTTTTCTGACAAAAAGGGCAGCATAGAATTTAAAAAGCTCTCATGGTTGTCGACAGAAGACAGACTAGAACTTTTAAACTCTCTGTTGTCAAAAACAAAAAACAGCACAATACTTTATAAAGCTCTCAGGGTTTGTCTACAAAAAAACGCACTAGTATTTTTTATAAACCCTCCATGATTGCTGACAAAAGACATCACTATATTTTAAAAAAGCTCTCAGGGTTTGTCTACAGAAGGCAGCACTATATTTTATAAATCTCTCTTTATTGTCGGGACAGAAGGCAGCATTTAGAAACTTTATAAAAACTCATTTTGGTTGACAGAAGGCAGCACTAGTACTTTATAAAGCTCTCTGATTGCTGACAGAAGGCAGCACTAGTACTTTAAAAGGGCTCTATGATTTTTCAAAACAGAAGGCAGCACTAGAACTTAAATAAAGCTCTCATGATTTTTCTAAAACAGAAGGCAGCACAATTATTTTATAAATCCCCCATGTTGCCCGGGACAAAAGGCACCCTTTTAGTACTTTATAAATACTCATGATTGTCTGACAGAAGGCAGCCTATATTTATAAAGCCCCTCTTTATTGTCTGACAAAAGGGCACCCACAATACTTTATAAACTCCCCATGATTGCCCAAACAAAAGGGCGGGAAACTAGTACTTTAAAAAGCTCTCTGATTTGTTTTCCAAAAAGGCAGCACTAGTATTTTTTAAATCCTCTTATTGTCTAACAGAAGGCACACTAGTACTTTATAAAGCTCTCAGATTGTCTGACAGAAGGCAGCACTAAATTTTTAAAAGCTCTCATAAATTGCCCTACATAAGGCAGCACTATACTTTATAAAGCTCTCATAAATTGCCCGACAAAAGGCAGCACTAGTATTTTTATAAAGCTCTAAAATTTTTGTCTGACAGGGGAAAGCACAAGTACTTTTTTTAAAAAGCCTCATGATTGTCTAACAAAGGCAGCACTAGTACTTTATAAAGCTCTCATGATTGCCCTGACATAAGGCAGCACTAGTCCCTTTATAAAAACCCTCATGGTTTTTCTGACATAAGGCAGCACAAAGACTTTTTTTAAAGCCTCGGTTGTCTGACAAAAGGGCAGCACTAGTATTTTTTAAACCCTCTCAGGGTTTGTCTGCCCAAAGGGCACACTAGAACTTTAAAAAAGCTCTCATGATTGTCAACAGAAGGCAGCACTATTACTTTAAAACCCTCAGGATTTCTGACATAAGGCAGCACTATTACTTTAAAAAGCTCTAAAGGTTGCCCTGTCATAAGGCAGCACTAGTTTTTTATAAAGCTCCATGGTTTCTGAAAAAAGGCAGCACTAGTACTTTATAAAGCTCTCATGGTTGTCTGACAGAAGGCAGCACAAAGTACTTTATAAAGCCTCTAAATTGTCTGACTTTAAGGCAGCACTATATTTTATAAAGCCCCCAGGGTTTTGTTTTAACAGAAGGCACATTAGAAATTTATAAAGTTTTCATATTGCCCTTACAGAAACAGAAACTAGTATTTTTATAAAGCCTCATGTTTGGTCGACAAAAGGCAGCACTATATTTTATAAACCCTCTCATGATTGCCCTGACAAAAGGGGGGCACACTAGCCCTTTTAAAAAAGGGTTTCATGATTGTCTGACAGAAGACAGCACAATTTATTTTTAAAAAAGCCTCATGATTGTTTTCCCAGAAGACGCACTAGTATTTTTATAAAGCTCCCCTGGTTGCCCTGACAAAGGCAGCCCTAGTACTTTATAAAGCTCTCATGTTTGTCTAACAAAGGCAGAAACTAGTATTTTAAATAAAGCCCTCATGATTGTCGGGACAAAAGGGCAAAACAAGTACTTTAAAAAAATCTCAGGGTTTTTCTGACATAAGGCAGCACTATACATTTAAAAAAGTTTCCCATGGTTGTCTGACATAAGGCAGCACAAAGTAACTTTATAAAGCCCCCCAAAGGTATGTCTGCCAAAGGCAGCACAATTACTTTATAAAGCTCTCAGGGGTTGTTTGACAGAAGGCAGCATTAGAAAATTTATAAAGCCTCATGATTTTTCAGAAATAAGGCAGAAAAAAATATTTTTATAAAGCCCCCGGGGGGTTTGTCTGACAAAGGCAGCACTAGTACTTATAAAGCCCC
Source organism: Timema cristinae (assembly GCA_039000515.1). NCBI lineage: Eukaryota > Metazoa > Arthropoda > Insecta > Phasmatodea > Timematidae > Timema > Timema cristinae. The sequence goes on from JBCFYV010000748.1 coordinate 121,541, forward strand.
TCATGATTGTCTGACAGAAGGCAGCACTATAATTTAAAACTCTCAAATTGCAAAATGTCGTACACACTTTATAAAAAATCTTTTTAATTGTCTAACAGATCTAGAACTAGTTTAAATTTTTTTTAAAAAATTTGGCCCCCTCTTCATTTCCCCCTTTTCCCCTTTTTTAAAAATTCCACAAAGAGCTTTAAAAAATTTTTTTTTCCCCCCCGTTTAAATGCCATTTAAATTAAACCCCTTTTCTAAATTTTTTAATCATATAAAATTTAAAAGAAAATTGTAAAATTTCCCTATGACTAGTAAATTTTTAAAATTTTATGGTCTATACAAAACTTTACCAAAATGGGGTGGAAAATTCCAAAATATCCAAACCTCCCAAATTTTTACCCCCTATACATTTTGAATTTTCCCCAGCTCTAAATCTTAAACTAACATTTACCACATGCCCTGGTAAAATAATTAATCTTGTTTATTAAATTTTTTTTTTTGAATTTAAAACCATAGCTATTTTTCATTTTCCCTTTTTTTTTATTGGGTTTTTAAAAAATCTCTTTTTTATTGCATATACCCAAATTTTTAAAATCCCTTTTAATTTTTAAAAAATTTTGAAAAAAAAATTTCCAAGAAAATTTTTAAAATCATTTTAGGGTTTTTTTTGAACAGGGGGGCCTCCCCCCCCCCTTAATCCCCCTTTTTGTATTAGATATGCTCAGGAGGAACATTTTGAACCTACAAACAAAAAACGGGAGAAAAATGGGGGTCCCCCTCTAAAATTCAACCCCAAATCTCAAGGGTAAATTTAAAAACAAAAGTTTACCAATACCAGGGGGGTAAATGTCTGGGAAATTTCCAAATAAAATATCACATTTTTATACTCTTAAACCCCCCGATTTTGGGGATGATAGGGGGTACCGGGAAAATCCCAAAAAATTTTTTTTGTTTTCAAAATTTTTCACTAAAAAAATACAATTTTAAAAATAAATTTTTTTTAAAATTTTGACTTGAGAAATCAGGGGGACAAAGAACGAGTCCCCAAGAAAAGTGGAATTTATTCTTTGGTAAAAAGCAAACTGGAAACGAAAACATCTTTTTAAAAGGGAAATTTTTCCAAAATGACGTCATAGAAAAGGGAAAATTTTAGGGAAATAGCAGCTTAAAATGGAAAAAAGGATTCAAATTTTTGGAAACTTTTAAAAAAAGAAAACATTCTGGGGGCTGAAGGAGGAGCAAAGGGCAGGGGAATTTTTTGGTTTAAAGTTCACTGACAAAGGAATGAACATTCGTTAACAGAACACCCAATTATAATAGTTAATTTTTTGCCAATTTAAAAATTTTTATATTCCTTGAATCATGGGTTTTCGGGAAACATGGTTTTCAAAACTAGTTTTTTTAACTCCCCACCGCGAAAAAGTTTACAATTTTCCCTTTTGTTTCTTTTGTTTTAAACCCCAATCTCATGAAGTAAATTTAATTTTAAATGTGTATAACCCAACGTAAACAAAACGCGGGGAAAAAACAAAACTACTTTGGGCAAGATTAAATTTTCCCCGACTAGTTCCCGTTTTGGTGGTGGGGAACAATCGAAATTTTCCCTAAAATTGTTTTACACACCCCTAATTTCCCCCATCTCAACCCAATTTTTGAAAAATTACCCCGTTTTAAAAGGGCCCAAAAGGGGGAGTAAGACTCAAAGCACATGAAAAAAACCCTTTGACAAAAACAATTTTGGGGTTTTAAAATTAAACAAAACAAATTTTAAAGATTTTTATACGCCAAAAATTTAAAAAAGTCTGCCCAAATTTTAAAAGCTATTTTTAATTTAATCAACAATTAAATTTCTCACAATTTTCCAAATTTAATGTTTGTTTTCGTATTGAATAATTGGTTATTAGAAAAGGTTAATTAATCTGGTTTCTACCCTGTAATGGTCCTTTTTTTTTAAATTTTTTTTTTACTGAAGACTAGAAAAAAAAATTTCTAAGTACCCAAATTTTAAAACAAATTTTTTGGGTCGTCCCCAGCGATTTGGGTGGCGGTTTTTGCACAAAATGTAAACCCAATTTTTTTTTTGGTAAAAAAACTAATAATAAGCCCTCACCCCGACTTTTCTAGCTAAAATTAACTCATCAAAGGCAAAAAATTTGCATATAAATTTATCCTTTTGTTTTTAATTTGAAACCAAAATATATTTCCCCCCCCTTTACACCCCATGGAACTTTTAAAAGATCCCCCCTCTTGGGTCTCCTCTTTTCTTTGCACCAAACCACTCAATAAGAATTGACTGGGTACTATTTTTTAACCCAACAAAAAAATTTGTATTCACCGACATACAATTATACACAAATCCCGGTTTTTCCCTGGAGATGAAACAAAGTAGATTGACAGCCAGCCCCTACCCACTCAAGGGGAAAAGGGTGGAGGTTGGGTTTTAGTTTTTGGCAACCAAAATTTAAAATCTTGGGCCCCTTAAAAACCCTTTTAAAATCAAAGTCAATTTAAAATGTTTTCTTTTCATTTCCCAAATATCGGGGAAAGGCTTGGTAAATTGTACTAAAAATTTTATAGAGAGAAAAAGAACGGGGGGATTGAGAAAATGTTTTTTATGAGTGTGTAGTTGTATGAAAGTGTGGGGTTTCCTTAGTGGGGTAATTGGTATAAGGTTTTATTTCCTTAGTGTGTGATTTTTTTTTTTATGTGTTGATAACCTTTGTGTGTGAACGTATTAAATTTTGGGTTTCCTTAGTGGTGATTGTATGGGAAAATTTTAAATTCCCCTTTTGTGTGATTGTATTAATTTGTGATAACCCCTTTGGGTGATCGTATTAATTTGTGGTTGCCTTAGTTGGGATTGTAGAATGTTTGGGGGGTTTGCCTTAGGGGGTGATTATATTAAAGTGTGGGGTTTCCTTAGTGTGGGGATTGAAAAAAAAGTGGGGATTGCCTTTTGTGTGTGTTGTATAAAAGTGTGACTGCCTACGTGTATGAGTAGTGGGAGATTGGAATTGAGATTGAGATTTCTAGTACAGTAAAGAAAGTGGTGGAAAAAATTGTGTTTTAGGGGGGGGGTGGGTGTGAAGTGGGAAACAATAAACTACTTTTTATCGTCCTTTGAATTGTGTTTGCTTTTTTAATCAAGCTTTTACCAATCCACTAAAAGGGAATGTAAAGGGCCAAGGAACGTACATTAATATACCCATCTAAAAAATTTAAATTTTAACTACTCAAGCACTTGAGCCTTTTTTTTATTAAAAAATCCAAATTTGGCATTTTTCCAAATACAATAAATTGAACTACAACGAAAAGAAGTTTTTTTTTTAAAATTTCCAAACTGCCCACATTCCAGGAAACAATTGTTTTTAAAATTTTTTTGCAGCTTGCAAAAATAGATATCCGCAAATGTAAACCTCCCCGTTTTTTTTATTTCTAAAAATTTTATTTTCCCCGTTTACAGGGGCGGTTTTTATTCGTTTCTAACCGGGAAAAAATGGTTTTTAAAACTAATTCCACACATTTCTTATATAATGGGCTCTTAACTATTTTTAACAAGAGTGGGTTTTTAATTCCCCGAAAAAATGGGAACGAGTGATTTAGTTGTTTTTTCTAGTTACAGATATTTTTTTGGGTTTTTCGTTGAGACTCTTAGGAAGCCTATTTTTTTGGAAACTAGAACTGTTGGGAATTTTTAATTAGTACTATTATTTTTATTTTTTATCGTTTTAAAAATTTAAAAATTCATTTTCTTAGCACATTTTTTTTAAATTGCAGCGTATAGTAATCAGTAAAAGGTAAAAAAAATCCCAAAGGAAATTTTCCCCAAAGAAACGGCCCACGAGTCCCCAAAATAAATGGCCTTATGAAACGGCCCCCTGAGTCCCAAAAAAAATTTTCCTTGGGGAAACGGTTTCCCCGAGTCCCAAAGGATAAAAGTCCTTTTTGAAAAGGCCCACGAGTCCCAAAAAAAATGCCTTGTGAAAATCCCCCCGAGCCCCAAAGGAAACTTTTTTTCCCTTTTGAAATGCCCCCCCGAGTCCCCCAAAAGAAATGCCCCTTTTGAAACTGCCCACGGCCCCAAATAAAATTTCCTTGTGAAACCCGCCCACGAGCCCCAAAGGAATTCCTTGTGAAACGGGTCCCCGAGCCCCAAAAAAAAATTCCCTTTTGAAACGGCCCCAAAGACCCCAAAGGGAAAATTTTTTTTTAAATGGCCCAAAAGTCCCAAAGGAAATTCCTTGTGAAACGGGGCCCCCCGTCCCAAAAAAAATGTCCTTTTTGAAAAGGGCCAAAGACCCCAAAGGAAATTTTCCTTGGGAAAAGGCCCACGACCCCCAAAAGGAAAAGTCCATTTAAAAATGGCCCAAAAGTCCCAAAGGAAAAAGTCCTGGGGAAAACCCCCGAGTCCCAAAGGGGAAAAACCTTGTGAAACGGCTCACGAGTCCCAAAGGAAATGTCCTTGTGAAATGGGCCCAAAAATCCCAAAAGGGAAAAATCCTTGGAAACGGGCCCCAAGTCCCAAAGGAAATGTCCCTTTTTAAATGGCCCCAAAGTCCCAAAGCAAAAAAACCTTTGAAATTGGGGGCCCCGAGTCACAAAAAAAATGTCCTTTGAAACGGGCCCAGTCCCCAAAAGGAAAAGTCCTTGGGGAAATGGGCCCCAAAAATCCCAAAGGAAAAAGTCCTTTTTGAAACCGGGGCCCCCGAGTCCCAAAGGAAATTCCCCTTGGGGAAACGGCCCAAAAGTCCCCAAAGGGGAAAAGGCCTTGTGAAAACGGCCCCCGAGTCCCCCCAAAGGAAATGTTCCCCTTTTGAAACGGCCCACGAGTCCCCCAAAAGGGAAAAGTCCTTGTGAAACGGCCCACGATCCCAAAGGAAATTTTCCCCTTTTGAAACGCCCATGAGTCCCAAAGAAATGTCCTTGTGAAACGCCCACGAGGCCCCAAAAAAATGTCCTTGTGAAAAGGCTCACGAGCCCCAAAGGAAATGTCCTTGGGGAAAAAGGCCCCCAGTCCCAAAAGGTTTTGTCCTTTTTAAAAAGGCCCACGATCCCAAATGAAATGCCCCTTTTGAAACTTTCCCACGAACCCCCAAAAGGGAAAAAATCCTTGTGAAACGGCCCCCCGAGTCCCAAAAAGAAAAAATTTCCTTTGAAACTGCCCACACCCCAAAGGGAAAGTCCTTTTGAAACGGCTCATGACCCCAAAGAAAGTCCTTTTTAAACGGCCCCCGAACCCAAAGGATATGTCCCCTTTTGAAACGGCCACGAGTCCCCAAAAGAAATGCCCTTTTAAAATACCCACAACCCCCAAAAGGGAAAATTTCCCTTTTGAAAAAGGCCCAAGACCCCAAAGGAAATGTCCTTTTTTGAAACCCCCATGGTCCTAAAGGAAATGTCCTTGTGAAAAGGCCCCCCGAGTCCCAAATTGGGAAAAGCCTTTTGGGAAACTGCCCCCCGACCCCAAAGGAAAAGCCTTGTTAAACGGCCCCCGGGGCCCCAAAGGGAAAAGGGCCATGTGAAATGGCCCAAAAGTCCCCAAAAGGGAAAAGTCCCCCTTTTGAAACGGCCCCCTGAGTCCTAAAAAGGGAAAAGTCCTTGAGAAAAAACCCCCGAGTCCCAAAGGAAATGTCCCCTTTTGAAACGGCTCACAGTCCCCCAAAAGGGAAAAGTCCTTGTGAAAAATTGGGCCCCAAAAGCCCAAAAGGGGAAAAGCCCTTTTTGAAACGGCCCACGAGTCCCAAAGGAAATGTCCTTGTAAAAAGGGGCCCCAAAAATCCCAAAGGGAAAAGTCCCTTTTGAAAAAAGCCCACGAGTCCCAAAGGAAAAAGTCCTTGTGAAATGGGCCCCCAGTCCCCCAAAAGGGGAAAAGTCCTTGTGAAACGGCTCACAGTCCCAAAGGAAATGTCCTTGTGAAAAAAGGGCCCAAAAATCCCCAAAAGGGAAAAGTCCTTGTGAAAAGGCCCCAAAGAGTCCCAAAAGGGGGAAAGTCCGGTGAAACGGCCCGAGTCCTAAAGGGAAAAGTTTCCCTTTGAAACGGCCCAGGGGGGGGGGGGGGGGGGGGGGGGGGGGGGGGGGGGGGGGGGGGGTCCCAAAGGGAAAAGTCCTTGGGAAAAAGGCCCATGAGTCCCAAAGGAAATGTCCTTGTGAAACGGGCCCCAAAGTCCCAAAGCAAATGTTTCCTTTTTGAATGGCCCCCCGAGCCCCAAAGGAAATGCCTTGGGGAAAAGGCTCACGAGCCCCAAAGGAAAATTTCCCTTGGGGAAAAAACCCACGAGTCCCCAAAGGGAAAGTCCTTGGAAATGGCCCACGAGTTTCCCAAAAAGAAATGTCCTTTTGGGAAAATACCCACGAACCCCCCAAAGGGAAAAGTCCTTGGAAATGGGGCCCCCGAGCCCCAAAAGGGAAATTTTTCCCCTTTTGAAACGGCCCAAGAGTCCAAAAGGGAAAAGTCCTTTTGAAAAGGCCCACGATCCCCAAATGAAATGTCCCCCTTTTAAACTGCCCCCGATTTCCCAAATGAAATGTCCCTTTTGAAACGCCCCGGGGCCCCAAATGAAATGTCCTTGGAAACTGCCCCGAGCCCCAAAGGAAATTTTCCCTTTTAAACGGCTTTACGAGCCCCAAAGGGAAAAGTCCTTTGGGGAAAAGGGGCCCCCGATCCCCCAAAAAGGGTAGGGCCCCGTGAAACGGCCCACGATTTCCCCAAATTAAAAGTCCTTTTGAAACACCCACGAACCCCCAAAAGGAAAAGGGCCTTGTGAAACGGCCCACGAGCCCCAAAGGAAATGTTTCCTTTTGAAACGGCCCATGATCCAAAGGAAAAAGTCCTTTTGAAAAGGCCCACGAAATCCCAAAGAAATGTCCTTGTAAACTGCCCACGAGCCCCAAAGGGAAATTTCCTTGTTAAAAAAGGCCCACGACCCCCAAAAGGGAAAGTCCATGTGAAATGGGCCCAAAAAATCCCAAAGGGAAAAATCCCCTTTTGAAAAGGCCCACGAGTCCCAAAAAAATGTCCTTGTGAAAAAGGCTCACAGTTTCCCCAAAAGGAAAAGTCCCTTTTGAAATGGGCCCCAAAAATCCCAAAGGAAATGGGCCTTGTGAAACGGGCCCCCCCATCCCAAAAGGAAAATTTTCCTTGTTTAAATGGCCCCAAAAATCCCAAAGGAAATTGGGCCTTTTGAAAGGCCCCCCGAGTCCCCAAAAAGGGAAAAAACCCTTTTGAAATGCCCACGAGTCCCAAAGGAAAAAGTTTCCTTTTTGAAATGGCCCACAGGGCCCCCCAAAAAGGGGTGTCCTTTTAAACGGGTCACATCCCCAAAAGGGAAAAACCTTGTGAAAAAGGCCCAAAAGCCCCAAAGGGGAAAAGTCCTTGTGAAACATTCACGATCCCAAAGAAATGTCCTTGTGAAATGGCCCAAAAATCCCAAAGGGAAAATTTTCCCTTTTGGGAAAAGGCCCACGAGTCCCCAAAAGGGAAATTTCCCTTGGTTTAAACGGCCCCCCCATTTTCCAAAAAGGGGAAAAGTCCTTGTGAAACGGCCCCCGAGTCCCCCAAAGGGGGAAAGTCCTTTTGGGAAAAGGCCCCCGAGTCCCCCAAAAGGAAAAAGCCTTGTGAAAAGGCCCACAGTCCCAAAGGAAATGTCCCTTTTGAAACGGGCCCCTGATCCTAAAGGAAATGTCCGGTAAACGTTTCAGTCAATGTATTTTTTTGCCTTTCATCTCATTTTTTATTTCCCCTTCTCCCCTTATCAGTAAATGGAAAATATCACGCGCATTTGAAACAAAAATAATTAAAAAAACCCACTATTTTTTCACTGTACCGTACGATTTATTTTATACCATGGAAAAAATAACATTTTTAAATTTGTGTTGATTATTAGGGGACGTACCCAAAGTGACGTTACTTTTTTTTTTCACATGAAAGGGGACTGTAATTTTACATCTATAGTGGAAAAAACGGGGAAGAAGGGAGTAACTGTAAGTTTCTAAAGTTAATAAAACTTGCATGGGTTTTTATAACAAGCCATTTTATCTACATATGCGTACCTGAGCTACATCACCGGGAAACCCCTTTTTTAAAAAAATTACTAGCCACTACTAAAGTTTCCGTTCCCAGGGGGGGCCCAATGTACTAATCGACATCATTTCCCTGGGGGGTCTTTCCCCTGTCTCGATGAGAGTAGTGAGGGCGATAATGAACCATTGGTACACTAAATTTAACTTAAACCCAACCAAAAAGAAAACCGCTGACCCTTTAGGTATTTTCATTTCGGGGAATAATCAAATTTTACCCAAACCCAGGGTAGAAACCCCGGACCCCAACCGTAATTTTTCCTACCCCCATTTGTGAGCCCCAATAGCTATAAACCCAAAATTTGGAGAAAGTAGTGGTAAAAAAAAAAAGTGGGGTGGGTAGTACAACGACATTTAGGTAAATAAGAGACCTGTACAGGTAATTTAACACTGGGGGTAACCCAAACGGCTCGATCTGGCACCAGGGCGTAAACCATCACCAATATGAATTTTTTCCCATTTCAAAAAAAAAAAATAATTTAAGTCAATATGATACGAAAAAGGGGCAAGCGATCGTCAACTTAAAAAAATATGTACCCTTTACGACACGACTCCCAAAAAGAGGGCAACCTTTATACTTAAATAATTTAAAAACAAAGAAGGGGGGGCCCCCGGGGGCTTAGGGGTAAGGTTTTCAGACCTCTTTGCTGGGAGTCCGGGGGTTTGACCCTCAGCCCGGGGAAAAAGATTTTTTCTGATTCCAAACCCTTCCTTTTTAATATCCATGAATCAAGCATTTCGCAACCACAAAAAGAAACATGAGTTTATTGCTTGTGAAGCTATCTTTTTTGTCGTACACCTTTACTACTCGAGTATACCCCAAATTTAACGCTCTCTGCTAACTTAGGGGATTTTGGGGGGAGGGGAGGGGGTAAGACTTTAAAATGATGACCGCATTTTTTTGCAGGAGCGAAAAACAAACACGCATCTCCTGTCACGTTAAACCCCTCCAAAAAAACCCCAAAAAGAAACAAGAAATTTTTAAAATTTTTTTTAAAGAACCCCTAAAAAAAGTTAATTAAAAAGAACACGCCGAATACCCGTTAAAAACCTTTTAAGACCCCTAGCTGGGTTTTAGTTAATTTTATTGACCTTGACAGATGTTAATCCTTGCCCCTATTATCTCCGCTAAAGTCACCTCCCAAAAGTTCCTTTATGAATTAGGGTTTCTTAACAAATTAAAATTAAGTTTACCCCACAGCAAAATCCGTCTGATAGATCCCATTAAATTAAAAATCATCAAAATTTTAAATTTAAAATTTTTTTTTTCTGGAAAAAACAACTTTTATGTTGGGCCCGGAACAATTTTTACCTTTTGGGCCGTTTTTAAATTTTTGAATGAAAAGGAAACTTCCCGTTAAAATCCATAAAATTTTTAAAATTTTTTGACAACAAAACTTTTTTCAAAAAAAAAAAAAAGGGCCCCATAAAAATAAAGTTAATTTTTTTTATAATTTCCAAACCACCGTTTTTGGGCCGAAACCCCCCATTCATTGCATTATTTGATCATACAATTAATCTTATTATAATTAAAAATTAGTAGTTTACTACCAAAAACTTTTATTATTTCATTATTTTAAAAGGAACCAAAATTGAAATAAAAAACTATGAACATTGATGGCAACAAAATCACACAAACATTTCAAACTAAGGGATCCACTTCTCGAAACGAAACACTTTACTTAAATTAAAACAACGTTTTTATTTTTTTACCCCGGCAATTTTATTTTTAATTTCTTAAACGAAAGGTTTTATTGAGTTCTTAATTTCTCATGCACCCCTTTTTGTCCCTCAAAAGAAAATACTAAGAACATTTTTAAACCCCCCTGATTCCCAATCAATAAATTTACTCCCATTTTGGGCCCGGGAACTAAATCAAATGCATTGGCTTGCTTTTAAAAGAGAATCCGGCAAAATAGTGAATAAAGTATAGGGCCCATTGGTAATTCAGATAACTTTGGGGCCCAAGGAAATAAAACCTTTAGAAAATTAAAATTTAAAAAAAACTTTGATGTGGCTACATAATAATAGTGTTAGTGGGGGGGGACTATATAGAACAAACTCAAAAAGGGAAAAGGTGGGAGTGAGGTGGACTGGATAGAACTAGCTCAAAAATAGGGAAAGGAAAATTTTTTAAAAAAAACAATGAACTTTTTATTTTTTTAAAAACCATCTAGTAATAAATAAGTGAAAAAGATGCAACTTAAATTTGAGAATTAAAAAAATAGATGTTGATTCTTTTTTTACATTTTTTCAAATAAATTTTTTTGTAGTCAAGTATTATTTAAAATTTAATAATTTTTTTTACTACTCAATCTAAAAAAAAGTACTTTTTTTTTTAAACTAAAAATATTTTAAAAATAAAAATTTTTCACTTGTCAATTATAAATTTCATTTTTAAAAAAAATAATTTAAAATTTTTAGCCACACAAGATTAATTAATTCTTTTTTTAATATTAAAATCAAAATCCCAATTTCATATCTGAATTTTTTATCATTAAATTCCCTTTCCAAATCAACTTTTATACAAAAATTTTAAAAAAATTTAATAGCTTGGACAGTAAATTTTTAACCCCACGTACATTTTTTTTTTTTCTGCGGGTTTTGTTTTTTAAATTTTCAGTGAAATTCTTATCAATAAATTTTTCTTAACAGGGTTTGGGACGTTTTATTAAGGTTTTCTGTAAACGCAAAAATACTGTGCCTTTTGGGAAGGGGGGTAAGGTTCCCAAACCGGGGGAAAGGAATTTTTTCAAGGGGGGTTTATCTTTTTTATTTTTCCATCCCTCTTAACCCAAAAACTTTTCAAATTTTCTTCAAATACTTTCCCAACCCTAAACCCCCTAAATTAAGAAACAAGCCTCTTTATTAAAACTCTGAACAAAAAACCTTTTTTGTTGTTTTAAAAAGTCTTTTTGTCAAGATTTTGGGCTTTTAAAAATTAAAATTTTATGGGCCTTTTTAAAAATTTTTGTGGGCGTAAAATTGTTAGTTATGACCTTTTTAATGTAAATAAAATTTTAAAAATTTCCGTCAAATTTAATTTGTGTTTATTTTTGAAAACATATTCTTTTAATGCCCCCCCTTAATTTCTAAAAAAAACCCTCCGAATTTTTTTTATAATTTTAAATACCGTACTAACGCCTTTATTGAAACGTAGGCAATTCCTCTAACGCCAGCGCGATTCTTTAAGACGGACTGGCAGGGTATCAGAATAATTTTAAAATTATTCTTTCCCAAAGGGCCTTTTGTTTAAGGCGCTAGAATATTCCAGTATAAATTCGTAAAAATTAAACTTAAAAATCTTTACTTTTAACTTTTGAAATTTCCCCGGAATTTAGGTTTCCCTTTAAAGTCAATTTAATATTTAAAGGGCTTTTCAGAAAGGAAAACGTCAAATTTTTTAAAATTATTTTTTGTATATGTATAAAAAATGTAGAAAATAAAATTTTTTGTTCATTCTAGAAAGTAACCCAAAATGTTGTAAATTTAAAAATTTTTAACAATATTTTTTAAAAAAAACGCCTTTTTTGATTGGTAAAAATCTCCACCACCTAAAATAACCCAAATTAAACCACCCAAATTTCCCGAGGTCAAAAAACAAGGCTTGGGGGTGGGGGACGTATTTAAAGGGAAATTTAAAGTATCGATATTAGTGGAAAAATGATGAAAGGGAAAGCCCAAAAAAATTAAAATGTGGAAAAAAAACCCAAAAGCACCCAAACCAAATTGACTTTGTAATAGTAAATTAAATTTTTAATCTCTAAAAGATATTAAAAATAGGATCAAAAATTTGGGAAAATTTGGGCCCCTTTTTAAGGGGAAGGTACCCTCAAAATAATTTTTCCCCTAAAAAAGAAATAACTTTTTTTTTTTGTAATTGGGTAAATATTTATTTCAATCAAAATCATTATAGTCCCTTTTTTTGAAAAAAAAAAAACTATTGTTTTTTTTTTTTTCCCCCTTTAAAATTTAAAAAACCTTAATTTTAGAGTTATCTATCAAACTCGCTTTTCTCGTTGAGGCTCCGCTTATAAGTCCCCAATAAGTTTTTTTGCAAGTAGATGTAAACTTATGTAATGCCAGAGCCGTTTTTGATAGGTCCTACCGTTTATCCACGAGAGACCTCCAAAAAAAAGTTCCGCGCCTACTTTAAAGTTCTCCACCATTTTGCATTTTTTCCAAGACTAGACATTTCAATTTTTTACATTTTTGGAATTTTTCCATCGGTTACAGGCTAAAAGCCATAAGTTTTGCCAAATTTCAAGTTTCTAGCTCACCTGGAAGTGGGTAGTAATTAATGTCAGTGAGGGAGTCAGCCATGTGCTTTATAGTAGATTACTATAATAATTCTAACAACTCTTGGGAGAATCTTATTAGAACTCTGTACAAGAAGTTTTAGTACGATCATTACAATGGTTTCAGCCCTAGACAGAGATTAGTACACATGGATAAACACACAGACATACAAACAAATTCTTTTTTGGGTTAAGGAAGTCATGAACATCCATCAAAATCTCGAATTCGATTTTTTGGGCGATCACAATACGTTATATTTCCTATGAGCCACGAGAAAGTAAAAACGAAAGCACTACGGATGTCATTTTAGAAAAAGACAATCTCTTTTGAAAGCATTTTCTCGTGTTCTACCAAAATTATTTTTATTTAATTACTTTTAAATAAAATATTATTCGAGGGATACTATATCTAAACTGATAATTTGTTATAAGGAAGTCTCACGTTTATTAAAATAATTCCCGCAATTGTACTGAACAGATTAATATTTTATTTTTAATTTAAAACTCTAAGTTATAATTTTTTTTATCAAGATGATATGATGGATATTCTATATTTTTGAAATGTCAATTTTATATATAGAAAACACTACAGGGAGGTGTCATTGCAAAACTGACATATTACGATTCGTCCACGAGTCAGATTGTAATAATTTTTAATAATATGGGAGGTTATTTCAATATAATTCTAACCAAAAATGTATTTTTTTTTACTTTCTCATGACCCTTGGAGGAATAGAGTCTTGTGATCATCAAAAAATACAGCTCGAGATTAAAATGGGTGTTGACGTTTCATGAGCCCGTGAACCCCAATAAAGTGGTTTATGCAATGCCGCCTTTCTGTCTGTCTGTCTATTATTGAGATTAGAGCCGAAACAATTTTACCGATCGGGCTAAAAGTTGAAATCTAGTATTTTCATAATGTTCCCCGAGGAAGTTTTGGAACTAACTACTCAACCCTAAGACTAACGGTAGTTTAATTAGGCCTAAGGTTCTACAATATAAAAAAACCAATTTGCTCAAAATCTGCTTTAACGGTTTTGGTTAGAGCTTGTATAAGTCCTAGGTGCTGTTTAACACAACAAACAAAATAGAGTATCTAATTTTCTCAAGAGAACAACATTGAAGGTACTTTACACGAGTGGAAATTTCCAATTTTGTTCACATCTCGGTCACTCTTTGAGATATGCAATGACTTACCCTGCCAAGTTTGTAGGACTCTTAAAGATATTTGATCAACTCATTATTTTCCGAGTTAGAATGTCAATTATGCTTTAGCTATAGTTTTTAAACCGATCCTTAGACAATAGAGTTGAAAAGGTACAGAACTATTATTAATTTTCTGTAACAGTGTCTGTTATTTTATGTAAGCTCTTTGGTCAAACGCCATGTTCTTTTATTCCTATTATGCTTCAATACCATTGTAATTTTATTTCGTTTCACTTATCTTATGTATATAAGTATAATCTAGATAAAGTAAATGTATAACCCAAATGGGTAGTAAGACACGGTGCTAAAAACATAAAAAATAGATAAAGTAGTGCGAATGTCAGCGTGGTACACCGTACCATTATTTAGCTCCACATATCACTACCCGTGTGGACGATACGTATTCATCGGAACTGATGGGGTAAGGATGAAGAATTTATAATATGTATTAAATGTACCAGCACTTGCATACAGGCAGAGGGAGGAAACATTTAGGAAAAACCACACTCAATAAACCGGTGAGTGTCTCCAACTCTGACGCCCACGTAACCGTATCATCTTGACACTTGCTAGACGTGTGTACCGATTGTTGCAAAGTTTTGTCATCGTATATTTCATAATATAAGAAACTTTGGGGGCAAAGGTTGAGATGCTCTTCATTAACTTACCTTTCATTATTCCACTATGGTATAACTTATAAAATAGGGCCATAGCGTAATCCGTCACGGTAAGACAGCCACCATTCAGTGTAAATTAAGTGTTTTAATTATTATTATTTATTATTATTATTATTATTATTATTATTATTATTATAACACCGCATCTTACTACCCGTTCGGGTATACGCACTAACGGCTAATGTGTAATGGTAGGGTGATTGTGAGATTAAGTGGAGGACCTACAGTTTAACGTGGAATCCGAACCACGGTGGCGGCCTGGTATTCCACACATTCACAGTTGTAATTAATACACGTCTTGTCAGAGGTGAAGGAAGGGTTTGGCAATTAGATAAATCTGTGCCGGGACCGAGGAGTGAGCCCCGGTCCCAACACAGAAGTCTGACACCTTACCCCTATACAACCAGGTTACCCGGAGTGTTCTTAATAAATACATATTTTAATATATATTACAGATGATGCATTATATTTTTATGTTTGCTATTTCTTGGATATACAGTATACATAGTTTATAAGTTTGCATATACTGTAGGCTAGGCCTATTTATCGGCTATAGGAACTTCAAGAAGGTCAAAAGATAAATTTGTTACTTAATATTACATTATAGTAGAGTAAAAAAGAATGGCAAGAGCTCAAATCCAATTATTTGAGTCGTGATGCCCTTGACAGTGTCATTACAGCGTTTTATTCCTACGCGACGTTTACATCACATTTCTAGTGTCCACTTCATACCAGAATAATTCAATCGGTTGATTGTTTTGAATCTAAATGTTCAGCTCACGAACAGAAAAAATCTCATCTATCTCTTTTCACTGTCCTCACCAAAAACCATGGCGAGCTTTTTCACTACTGTTTGTACCCGGGATATTTCCCACTCCATAAAAGACCCTGTTTTAAAATTTTGAGTGAAAAATTTCCCCTTTGGGGCACGGGGATTCCTGGATAGTTTCAGTGGTTAGAGAAATTGTCGTACTAAACCAAAGGGGCCGTGGGTTCGATTCCCGTGCCCAGGTGTCTTTATTTCAATATTAAGAATAAAATATCAGCAGGTACCCAAAATTTATTTTAAAATCTATTTTCCCTACGAAAAATAAAAATTCAGTATCCGTAAATTATTATGTTTTTTAAGATTTTTTTTTAACAATAAAAGAAAGGGGTAAAATTATTAATAAAATTTTTAATTTTTCAAAATTTCCCTAATATGTTTTTAAACAATATTACTATTGTGAATTCTAAACACGGAAAAAAAAGTGACGGAAAAGTAGAACTCTGAAACTGTTCCCCCAAATGTGACCTCTAAATAAACTTCCGGGTTTGAAGACGTTCATTTACCCCTTTCGGTGGTAAAAATGTTTCACACTCGTAGTATATTGGGGTGCTTGAAACTGGGATATCAGGGTTAGAGTCCCGGTTGGGGTACTAAGGAGGGTTTTTCCCCACTCTGTCATCACGAAAATGCGGGCACACTTCATCTTAAACCAATCATACTTATCCATAACCCATTACTTTAAGGGGGTATGTTTGTTCAGGGTGGGAATTGACTTCCAAAGGGCCCTTTTTTTCCCCAAACCATAAATCAATTATATAGTGGGAATTTTGGGTGGGAAAAAAAAGCCTTTTTCAGAGAGTAATTCCTACCGGGGAATAGGGTAAACATTTTAGAAACCAAGCTGAAAAAAAGGGTGGGGCTTAAATGTCGATTTTTTTTAAATACGTCCAAAAATTTTAAACGAAAGGGCACTACCACTTGGGTGCGTAATGCCTTTAATAATCCTAGTTTTGTATCCTGGAACAACAAAAAAAAAATATAAATGGGGGAAATTGATGTTTTCCCCCCCTTTAAGAGAAATGAATTATGGCTCGGGTCAAAATTTTAATTGTTCGTTCGGGAAGGTTCTTTTGGGTTTGGTTTAGGGGGTCTTTGCGCTGATCTTTTTTAAATGGCAAAAAAGGGGTTTCACCTACTGGGGGCGCTGGGTGCGGTAGGGATTTGGGAAACGCCCAAAAAAATGCCACTTATTTAAAAAAAGGTTTTTTTTTTTTTAAAAAATTTATCTCAGGTCAAAATGCAGGTAAAGGGGTTAAAACCCAATGCCATTATATAACTAAAAACTTGTATATTTCAGGTTTTATAATTTCGGGAAATCAAAAAAAATTGGAAATCAGACCCTTTTTTTTAAACGATTTTTCCCCGCGAAATTTTGAAGTTCTGGGATAAAGAAAATGATTATAAATAGGGGTTCTAGCCCACAAACAAAAAATACCCCATTTTTAATTTAGGCTCCAAACAACAAAAACTTTTTAAAAGCTAGTTGAGGTTTGGGTTTTTGAAAAATTTAGAACTAACATTCCCATACAACATCCTTTTGGTATAGGGGTACTACTGTCCTTCAAGTAGGTAAATGGTGCCCTTGAACAAAACCATTTTTTTTAAGTATCATGTCCTATTTACTTGTTCGGGCTATACATTTATTACAAATTACCCTCTTTGAGCTGGGGGATGAGAAATGTTTAATTTTTTGAAAATATATGATCTTTTTTCCCGTGGGGGAAGTGGAAAGCTATTTATTAAAAACCACCCTTAGAAACCCGAACGAGATTCAACCCCTTTAAAATTTTCCTCTGTCATCGAAAAGTAAGTCTAACAAAAAGAGTGATGGGCCCCAAACCCATTGCGGGGCCCCTGTACAAAGTAATACTAAAAGATATATCATGCAAACACACCCATTACCTGACATTTTTTTTTATATCCTTTTTACTGAAGACTTTTTTAAAAACCACTTTAAAATTTCCATCATAGCTTAGTTGGGTATGTTCACTCAAAAAGGACTACTAACAAAACAAAGCTTAGTTTGGGGTATGGGGTTTACTCAAACCAAAGGGGTGTTAACAGCATAGCTTAGTTGGGGGGAGAAATACATCAAATACCCTTGCTTACAATTCCCAAGAAGGAACCAAGGTTTCCCAAAAGTAATAGGGGGTTAACACTAACCCCTTTTTAAAAAGAAAGAAAATTTCTACTTTTTCATTTTTTCGGTGGAAGCGTTTTCCCATTGTCTTTGTCCCACACAAGAACATCAGTTCCGTGCTGCGGTGTGGGCCGGGCATCAGTCGTGACTGACCTCAAAACGATCCCGGCGTGATCCAGGTGCCTTCAACACTGGGCCCGTTGCACTCTTGTTGCAGCTGTTTAAAGACTCGCAAGCTGCCAAACCCTGCATCGTCGGATTGCACCCCCGCTCAGAGAAAAACGGGCCAAGTCCCCTTCGGTGAGAAGCAACGTTAGGGCCCCGGGACGTAACCAGTTATTTCTTGGGTTTTTTAATTTTGTATGAAACCCATTTTTAAGCCAAAAATTTATAAATACACCAAATTTTTTATGTTAAAAGAAACCCAAAATTTGGGGAAAATTTTTTTTAAACAATTTTTTTAAATTTTTTCCCAAAAAATTTAAATGAGTAAAAGTAATGGAAATAAAAAAGAGGCTCCAAATATTGACGATACTTCCCCCTTTACACACAACTTTGTTAAACCCCACGATAGCATCCTGTATTATTTAAAAAGCTCTCCCGGTTGTCTTGTGAAAATATACTTACAAAAAAATTTCAAAAATTCCTTTTTCATAGAACTATCGCCTTTAAAATCCATTTTGGAATTTTCGTTTAGATGGATCTTTTTTTAAGTAACAAAAATTTAAAAGTTGTCTTTGGGTGAATGTAAAGGGCCCAAAGAGACAGGAGATTCAGGGTCAATTATACGCCTAAAGTGGGCTAAAAAAAAACCAAAAGACGCACCACTTAACGGTTTTTTTGTTTTTGTTTTTTCCCGTCCTCTTTGCCTTATTAGCCTTTCAGTTTCTTTGGTTATATTGTAAGTTTATATTTACAACCCCTTTTGAAAAATTTAAATAGGAAATATATCCAACGTGATCATATCCTAACTTTCTTTAATTCAGGGGTTTTTCCCTATAATTTTATTAGTGCAACACATTCTGTTTTATCGACCCCCAGACCAAATCTTTTTAAAGAACAAAGGAAGAGCGGGGGACGATTTTTACCAGTTACTAGAATGTTTTGGAACACAATTTCATAAAAAAACCGTTGGCCTTAGGGGAGGCCCCTCGCGTGACACCTTAACTATTTGGCCAATAAAAGGGGGCTCTTACACAATATTTTTGGGGACACTAGTGAGCAAAAATTTTTATGTTCAATCTTCTTTTATTATTCAT
Organism: Timema cristinae; assembly: GCA_039000515.1. Classification (NCBI taxonomy): domain Eukaryota; kingdom Metazoa; phylum Arthropoda; class Insecta; order Phasmatodea; family Timematidae; genus Timema; species Timema cristinae. The sequence continues at coordinate 140,014 of JBCFYV010000748.1, forward strand.
TTGCACCACTTTTTTTTACCCGTTCGGTTTTACGCACTTACGCAATGTGTAATGGGAGGGTGATTGTGAGATTAAATGGAGGACCTACGTGTAAAGTTTTGGGTCCGAACCAAGATGGAGGGCCCGGCATTCCCCACATTTACAATTGGGGTTTTAAATTTACGTCTTGTCAGAGTGAAGGAAGGGGTTTGGGTTTAGATAAAAATGTGCCCGGACCCAGGATTGAACCCCCGGGCCTTCAGCACAAATTGAACCTTACCCCCAACCCCTAGGTCCCCAACGCATTCTTGAAAGACGTGTTACCACGTAGTACACACAATCTATTGTGATGCATTTTCAACACATAATTTAAATTTTTAGTAAAAAAAGGGATCAAGAGAGTTTTTCTTAGCAAAAATCAAATAATTAGTTATTCTCGATTCAGATGGAGCAAAATATTACTCAAACGAAGGTTTGGGTCGGGGACTGTATGCAAGGAGAGTTAATCGAGTGTTTTAGCACATTATTAGTAAATACTTTTGAAATACCTAATTCAATCATCGAGGACGTATCACCAAAAAAATTTCATCACTTTGTGATATCACGTACATGGGGTTCCAAGTTCTACTGTACGCTTATTTTCCCCAAAAAAAAACTTTTAAATAAAACCACTAAAAATATAATACCCAAAATTAAATTTTTTTATATTAAACCCCGGGATATACTATAGGTGTTGTTTTTTTAAATCAACGGGAAAAAAAATTTTGAATAAATTAAATTATATATCTTTAATATCCCCTAAATTGGCTGAATTTTCTAACTCAAGACATCACTCTCTTGTTAGATTGGGAGATCAGGGTTCAAATCCGGTTGGGTCTACTAGGTTTTTACTAAATTGTTTCTCACTTTCCTTCCACGCAAATGCCCGTAGATTATCTCTAGAATTATTTCTTCCTCATTCCAACTCCACTAATTAGTAATGATCATAATGCGTATAGCCTGAACAGGTAGTACAACGTGATTACGTTTGACTTGGTTTTATTGTAATTATCTACCCGACTTAAAAAAAAATAAGGAAGGTTCTCAATTTGACCTGTTTGCATGTTTGTCTCTTTGTTTGCATGATTTCTTCATCTGTTTGCATGTTTGTTTCTTTGTTTGCATGTTTTTCTTCTCTGTTTGCATGTTTGTTTCTTTGTTTGCATGCTTTCTTCTCTGTTTGCATGTTTGTTTTTTATTTGCATGTTTGCTTTCCTGTTTTGCATGTTGTTTCTTTTTTGCATGTTTATTTCTTTGTTCGCATGTTTATTTCTCTGTTTGCATGTTTGTTTCTTTGTTTCCATGTTTGTTTCTCTGTTTGAATTTGTTTCTTTTTTTTGCATGTTGTTTTCCTCTTTTTGCATGTTTATTTCTCTGTTTGTATGTTTATTTCTCTGTTTGCATGTTTATTTCTTTGTTTGAAATGTTTATTTCTCTTTTTGCATGTTTATTTCTCTTTTTTGCATGTTTTATTTTCTCTGTTTGCATTTTTTCTTTGTTTGCATGTTTGTCTCTTTGTTTGCATGTTTGTTTCTTTGTTTGCAGGGTTTATTTCTTTGTTTGCATGTTTATTTCTCTATTTGCATGTTTGTTTTTTGTTTGCATGTTATTTTCTTTGTTTGCATGTTATTTTCTTTGTTTGCATTTTATTTCTCTGTTTCCCATGTTTGTTTCTCTGTTGCCATGTTTGTTTCTTTGTTTGCATGTTTGTTGCTCTGTTTGCATGTGTGTTTCCTGTTTGCATGTTTGTTTCTTTGTTGCATGTTTGTTGCTCTTTTTTGCATGTTTGTTTCTCTGTTTGCATGTTTGTTTCTCTGCTCCCATATCACTCGAGAAAGGCCTAACTGATCCGGCTAAAACTTTTATAAATGGTTGGCATTTTCTAAGCTTAGGTTTATATTTATAGTTGTTTTATCTCTATGGCCGAGATTTCAAGAACTATACGTCAAAATTGTAAAAAGCGTGTTTGTTTTTTAAATTATTGTTATATAAGCTGTACCTGCTCTTCGGCTGACTCCAACGTTGAATTCAAATTTTAAAACCTTAAGTCATGGGAGTGATGTAATAATCTATTTGATTGTAAATTGTACTGGGGACAACCATTCGGCGACCTTATTCAATAGAACCATCAACTAGGAAACTAATTGTGGGGAATGCCAGGTCTCCACCGTGGTTCGGATCCACGTTAAACTGTAGGTCCTCCATTTCATTTCACAATCACCCTACCACGCATATAGCGTAAGTGCGTATAACCCGAACGGGTAGAAGACGCGGTTGCTAATAATAATAATAACTAGGTATTTATAAGGTCGTTTTGTAAACAATTTAATTATATCTATTTTTAAGAAAAATCGGCAACACAAATACTTATATAAAACGTCCTAAAATGAATTAAATAAACTGTTAATCAGATTCTATTAATTTTTACGTTGAGGAACGTAGAAATGTTGCCTGGATGGAATGAACTCGGTTCTATCTAAAAGATTTTTTTGGGGGGTCATTTATTTGTTTCTCAGAGATAAAAGTTATTATAAGCGTATTCAAAATAATTTTACTTCCTTAGATCTTTTTATCGAGGCATTCATTTATGTCAAGTATTTTATTATTAATTTATGAAGGAAGTAAAAATTTTGATTTTTTATTAAATTATTTAATACACATTTATCGTGCCTTGAATCTCCGGACAGAAGCTGAACAGTTTAATAACTTGTTGAGATCCGTATCATTGTTAGTCGTGTACAGGTCTACATGACCAGCTGCAACCACAAGAGAAGTCAGTAAAACTCCTGGTTATTACTGAGTTATCGGTATTTTGATGTATCTTTGCTTGACTTGTAAGTTATACGACTGGTTGTAAAAAACGTTATAACAAGCAACTCATCTCAATGTTTTATTTGAACGTCTGTACATCGCGTCTTTCGCTGCCACAAAAACGGATATATAGTTATTTTCCGATAAAAGTGATAGTTTTATCTCAGGCTTTCATAGACCCTCCACTTGTGTTTAGTTTAAACACATTAGCTCAGCCTCAATCTTAAGGCCTTATATTTAGAAAACAGTATAAATGTTTTACTACTGCGTTTTAACTACCCATACTAATTAAGCTAATGCTTTGGGAATTAGGAAGGCTATATTTAGAGGAAGTATATCCGCATTTGCGTGGATGGAGAGTGGAAAACCATTTTGGGAAAAACCACTAAGTATATACGCGACTGAGCTTCGAACCCTTATCTCCCCATCATCAGCAGTCTAACCTACTTTAAGAGTAGCGCCGTAGACCACACGTCCACCAAAGCGGTTAATATTTAGTTGGGTTTAAAGGGAAATTAAATGGGGCAAAATTTTAGGGAGAGGGGGGGAAAGGGCCCGGGGAAACCCACTTTGTAAACAAAACAAATTGAAAGGATACAATTTTAAAAATTTTAAAATTCGTAGGGAATGTTTTAAAAAAACCCCCGTGGTTGTAGAAGTTTTTTAAACCCCCTATTGCCCCCTTACCATCCAAAACCCAAGACGCTATTAAAAAACCCCCCAAAAAAATTTTTCCCACCTATATTGAGGCGTTTCCCACATGGGCCCCTATTACTCCCCTGTTCTGATCATGCATTGATTTTTTAACAAAATATGGTAGGGTTTAAGATGGTAGGAAATTTTTAAGAATTTATGCCCAAATTTTATGGAAGAAGAGTGTAAAATTATTTAAAAAAAAACAATTAAAAAGTAGCTAGTATCCCCCAGGGGAACCCCTTCCCCCAAAGGGGTCAAAACCCCCCCCACCCCCCCCCCTTTTCCCGGGTTTGAGTGCCCTGTTTTCCAAAATTTTTTAGTTTTTTCCCCCCCCACCCTGCCCTATTTCCTGATTGGTTGCTATAAATTTCCCCCTTTCCCCCACCAATTTTGCACTGTTTTCCAATCCCCTCCCCCCCAACTCCCAACCCCGGACTTTTGTTCTTAAAGTTTTTTAATAGATATTGGGCATTCCCCCGGGAAAACCCCCCCGGGGTTTTTTCCCCCTGGCCAGTATGTGGGCAGACAAGACAAAATAAAATTTGGGGGTCATTCCCCCGGGAAAAGGGGGGGTTTTCCCCTGCGGTCAGTTTGAGGGAAAGGGGCTGGGCCCACAAAAGTTTGGCGCTAGGGCTGAAAAACCTTTTAAGAAAAAAATGGGTTTCTTTTTGTCACAAGGCCCCTGTCCCGGAACAAGCAGCAAAAACCCTTGCGAAGGTGCTTTGTGGTAGGGGGTGGTAATTTTTTCCCAGAGACCCCCCTCCCCCTTCCCCAAACCCGGGCCCCAAAATGTTTGAGGGCCCTATTTTCCCTCTGATTGGTTGCTATAAATTTCCCCCTTTTCCCCCCCCAAATTTTGCCCTGCTTTCCAATCCCCCCTCCCCCCTCGACTAAAACCCTGAGTGTTATGTTCACAACTCTAGCTGAACATGCACAATCGGGGCCCCTGGGAACCCGCGTTAGGGCCACTCCCCGTCAAAAGGGTCAACAAAAATTGGTTTTTTTGGTAGCGTCTGTCGAAATCCCGGGAAATGTACCCCCACCCGCAGTTTCTGGGGCCCGGGAACAAGGGGGGTTTTTTTTTCCTTATGCCGAAATCCAATTGCTGTTAGGTCACAACTCTAGCTGACACATGCCCCATGGGGGCCCCTCGGAATCCACAGGGGGGGCCCGCAACCCCGGGGTAAAAGTCTACAAAAATTTGGTTGTTGGAAGCGTCTGTCAAAAATCCCGGGAAATGTTCCTCCCCAGCTTCGGACCGGACACCCTGAGTTTTTTTCCAAAGACGAAATCTTTCGGTTTTTTTTCCCCAAACCCTGGCGCCGTTGTGGGCCCCGACAAGACAAAAATAGATATTGAGTCTTTTCCCCCGGGCTTTGGGTTTTCCCCTGGTGCCAATATGTGGGCCCGGGGACAAGACAAGAATAGATATCGGGGTCTTTGGGGGGGCAAAAGGGTTTTTCCCCGGGGGCCCCCATATGTGGGCAAAACCAAGACAAGAAAGAAAATTGAGGTCATTCCCCCGGGGCAGGGGGGGGTTTTTCCCCGGGCGTCAGCTTCGGGCTCACGAGCCCAAGAATAGTCTTGCCTAAAACATTTTGGGGGTTTTCCCCCAAGGGACGAAAAAATTGCGTGTTATGTCGCAACCCTGGCGCCAGTATGCGGCAAAAACAAGACGAGTAAAGACAAGTTTAGAATCGGGGTCATCGAAGGGCCCCCGGTTGGCGGGCGACAAGACAAGTCCGAGACAAGTTTATATCGGTAGGGTCAAAGAGGGGGGGGGTGGCTAAAAGGGGGGGCCCCATTGGTGTCAAATTTAAAAAGTTTGTAGAGCGGTCCAATATGGAAAAGTTAAGCAGCTGGAAAATATCGTCGCGGGTGCAGCCCGGGTCAAATTGTGTATCTGGCCGTGATCAAAAAGTACTGGGTGGAAAAACAAAAAGGGCCGTCAATAAAAAAGTTCGGGAGAGCCTAAAGCCTCCCTAACGGCGGTTTTGTGTTTTTTTCTACCCGGGCCGGGTTTTGGGTTTTTTTTCCTTACAGATAAAGGGCGTGTGTGGTTAAAAAAAGAAAAATGGTTTTTACCTGGGGACGGAGAAAACCCCGGTTCCCCCTTCCCATTGTAAAACTTAAAAGGCCCTTTAAGGGGACCAGCATTAAAAAACAACGGGGGGGGGCAGGGGAGCATGGGGGGACTCTACGGGACGTTTAGCTCTAAAGGAAACATCACCATCTTCGATCCGGTATTTTAATTTAATATTTGTGGTCCATACAAAGGGAGGGGGGGCCTATATGGCGGGAAAAATTGTTACAGTGTCGCGGTGTGGGATAGAAGGAAATTTACAAAGTAAAAGGAGCGAGGCTAATAAAAGTTTTGTATCCCCTTCAAAAGATCGACCCAGGGTTTTTACTCCCCCTACAGAAAATTTGGGGAAAAATATATGGTGATGTAACGTGGGGCCTTTTAAAATTTTCGCGGGGGAAAGTGGTTTGGTTCCCGCCCCTCCCCCCCCACCCTTTTCGAGCCCCACACCATCCGTCACCGTATTTCACCCCGCCGCCGCCGACGCCCCCCCTCAAAGAGACACCGTACACCCCCAGAGTCACAGATCCCCAGCCCTAGAGTACCCCCCACCTGAGTGCCCTCCCCACCCCCCGCCCCGGGTCCCCGTCGTCGGGAGTGTCTGTCCCCCAGTCAGTAGAGATCCCCTTTGGTCCCCACCGCCGGGGGTCTCCTACCAGGGCCCCAGCCCCCTGGCGTATCCCGTCAGAGCGCCGTTTACCAGCCAGCAAAAGTCACTGCTTTGCCCCCCCCAAACCGCCGGAGGTAAAGTTGAAAAACCCTGTAAACTCGAGGATTTAAAAATTTTACAAAAATTATTAAAATGTTAAAATTTAATAGGGGGAAACGCCGCCGCACAAAACCTTACCCGGGCATTTTTTCGGTAACTTTTTTCCTTCCCAAAAGTCAATTTATTATTTGGTTGTAAGCGCTTTAAATCTAAAGCACGCTGTATGAAAATATCCGGGGGAAACAAAGTGTGATTTTTAAAAAAGTAAATTAAATAAACTAGACGTACTCTCCCGCGGCCATAGGACTAGTGTAAAATTTTAAAAAAAAAACCTTTAAGGGAGGGTTTTTTATTTTTTTGGCTGATCCCCAATGAATTATGCCTTTTAAAAAAGGTTTCTTTTTTGTGATGGACCCAACGAAAGTTTTCCCAAAATCTTATTGGGCCCAAAAATTAAAATGAAAAAATGTGTCCCCGGGGATCCCTGTTGGGGCAAAGGAGGTATTATGAGGCTTTAGACCAAATCGGAAAAAGGGGAATACAATCTGTAAAGGTTTAAAAACGAATTTGAAAAAAAACAAAATTTTAAAAACGTTGTGCTATCGGAAGACCCCAAACCCTAATGTTATTGTGCTTGAGTTTTTTGGGAAGGTAAGATTGCCAGGAAAAAACTGGGGGGAATTTTTCAAATTTTACTTAACCCTCACTAAACCGTGTCTTGAACTATTTTGGAGGTGGTTTTAATTCTTTTATCTAGTTTGGTTTGATGTCTTTTATATGTTTTGGTAAAAAAACCCCAAATAATATTGCTGCTTTTTGTGAATGTTTTAAATTTAAACCAATTTTTTATTGTCAAAAAAAAAAAAACTAACAATAAAATTGAATCCTACTTTTTTCCCTAGTGGTGGGATGTTTTTAAATTTTTGGCCCAAAAAGACCTAAATAATTTTTGTGCTTGTTGTGAATTTTTTAAAAATTAATCAATTGTTGATTGTCAAAAAAAAGACTAACAAAAAAATTGACCCCTATCATTTTTTGGTTGGAAAGATGTCTTTTTTGTATTGTCAAAAGACCAAAATAATATTTTGTTTGCATTTTGTTTTTTAAAATTAAATCAATAAATTTGTGATTGTCAAAAAAAAAAATAGCATTTAAAATGTCGTTATTTTTTTTTAAAACCCGGGGGAAAATTTCAAAGCCCTAAAGGAGACGCCACATTGTTGTGACTTGGGTTTGCTACCAGGTTAATTTGCTTATCTAACCCATAATATATTTTTCCAAGTTATTTTACTCCTTAATGTGAAAAAACCCAAGTAACGTACTAAGATAATAGAAAGCCAAAGTTTCCGGGTTTCGATTCCCGTGTGCGGGTGAAATTTTTTTCAGAATATGAAAAGAAATTAAATGGTAAAGGAGAAACGCTAAATATAAAGGGGGCACAGTTTTTCCTTTTCACGGGTTGGGAAAGGGATTTTGCCCGTGCCCCCAATTTCCCAGAAAGAAGGGATAACTCTCTTTCTCCCCTCTCTGTAAGGGAGACAGAAATTTGTCTGTTAATCATGCCCGCGGGGTAAAGGGTCAAGCGTCAAAGGGAACCCTTTGGGGCCGCGAGGCGTTAGATGTCTGTCGTCCCCCAAGCAAGTGTCCGGCTTCGTTTCCCCTGTTGATAAAATTGATGGAAAAAGGGGTAGGGGAAGGGGAAAAGTACCCCAATTGAAGCAAAGAGACGGTCTTACACCCCGGGGTTAAAAACCCCTTTTAATTACCCACATGTAAAGGGATGATTTTCTGGGAAACCCGGTTTCCCCCAAAAGGTGTTTCCCTGTCTCACTCTCCGTGGCTTGGGTTGAAAAGCAACAAAAAATTTAAACGTTCGCAAAAAAATTTTTTTTTACAAAAAAAATTTTTAAATTTTTTTTAAATTAATATGTTGATGAAATATATACGCTGAAATAATATAAAAAACTTTACACTAAAAAAATTTAATTATTTAAAAAAAGGGAAAAACCCAAAATTTTTAATTCCGAAAAAAATTTTGATCTAATAATAATTATTTTATTTTTTAAAAAAAAAAAAAAAAAAAAAAAAAACCACAAGTTTTACAATTATAAAAAATCTTGAAAATTTTTTGATATAATAAAAAATATTTTTTTTTACAAAAAAAAACTCCCAATTTTTTAAAATTTTTTTAAAATCTTGAAAATATTTTGATATAAAAATTTATATTTATTTTTTTAAAAAAAAAATTCACAATATTAAAATTATAAAAAAATTTTTGAAATTAAAATTTTAAAAAAATATTTTGTTTAAAAAACTATATATACGCTGACTTAAATTTTTGATTTAAAAAATAATTTAATTTACAAAAAAAAAAACACAATTTAATTTAACATTTAAATGGGGAAATTTTGGGAAATTTTTTTTTAAATTTTAAATAGTTGTTACTTTTTTAAATAGGGAATACCCTTTACCGCCAAAAAAGCCCCCTTTAAAAATAAAGAAATTGAAAACTTTTTAAATTTTAAAGTTTTAAAATCGGGATAACTAATATTTTTTGATTTTTCCCAATTTTAAATATTATGTTTTTTTTTAAAGTTTTATGAGTTTTCGTTGTTAAAACCTTCATTAAAACTATAGGGCTTTTTCCCTGACAGTTTTTTTTCCCCAACAAATGTCAAAAAAAAATTTGTATAAAACCTAATTTTTAAAATTTAACATTTTTGAAATAAAATTGAAACATTTTTTCCCATTAATAAATTATTTTGTCAACAATTAACTTGATATAAAAAATTGTTCAAATTTAATACCCATAAATTTTTTTAAATTTTATATTTGGGTTTTGCTTATCATACATTTTTTCCCAACACCCTCAGGGACATTTTTGGTTCCAATTTTTTATTAAACAAAACCTTTACAAAAATTTAGAAAACCCCCACCATCGGGACCCAGCTGTAAATTTAAAATTTGAAAAACAATTTTGTCATGAGGGTTTTTAAGGAAAACAATTTTTGATAAGAAAACCCCCAAATATAATTTTAAAATCCATGATTTGTTTTATTGGGAACAATTTCAAAACAAGTTAATTGTTGACAAATATATTCATTAAGGGAAAAAAAAATTGTAAAATTTTTTATACAATTGGTTTAAATTTAAAAAACCTTAGTTGTATACAAATTTTTATTTAAACCTAGGGGGGATGAAAAACTGTCATTTTTAAAACGCCCTTTATAGTGTAATGAAGGTGAAAACAACAAAGTCAAAAAACACTTTAAAATAAAATAATTTGTAAAATTTTAAATTAATCAAAAAAATTTATTAGATTTTCATGTTTTTAAAGCTTAAATTTTTAAAATTTTTTGCTTTTTCTTTTTTTTTGTTTTTTTTGGGAAAGGCTTATTTGGGGGTTTAAAAGGTTTTTAAAGTTTCTTTTTTTTAAAAGGGTAACAACATATTAATTTTAAAAAAATTTTTCAAAAATCCTCATAAGTGTTTTTTCCTTTGTGTTTTTTTTTTTTTAAAAAGTAAATTTTTTTTATTTTTTAATACCCAAAAATTTTTGCCCACCCGTTTATATATTTTAAATAAACAAATTTTTTTAAAAAATAATTTCAAGTTTTTCATATTTGAAATACTTGTGTTTTTTTTTTTTTTAAAAAAAATTTAAAATTAAATTTTTAAAAAATTTTTATTTTCAAAAATTTTTAAAAAAAGTTTAATTTAATTAAAAACTTGTAGTTTTTTTTTTTAAAAACTAAATATTTTTTTAAATAAAATATTTTAAAAGTTTTTTCTTTAATTTTGTAAAATTTTTGTGTTTTTTTTTTTTTTTTTTTTTTTTTTTTTAAAATTTTTTTTTTTTTTTTTTTTTTTTTTCTTTTTTTTTTTTCTTTTTTTTTTTTTGAAAAAAAAAAAAAATTGGGGGGGGGGGGGGGGGGGGGAAAAAAAAAAAAAAAAAAAAAAAAAAAAAAAAAAAAAAAAAAAAAAAAAAAAAAAAAAATTATTTTTTTAAAAAAAAAAAAAAAAAAAAAAAAAAAAAAAAAAAGGGTTTTAGGGGTAAATTTTATATTATACCCAGCATATATTTTTCCCTTCAACATTTTAAATTTAAAATTTTTTTCAAGATTTTTTTGGGGTTAAAAGGGAAAAATTTTTTTTTTTTTTTTGCGAACTTTTTTTTTTTAAAATTTTATTTTTTGCTGTTTCAACAACCAGGGAGAGTGGGGACAGGGGAAGCACCTTATGGAAATCCGCTCCCCCAAAAAAAAAACTTTCCCATAAAACCTTGGGCAAATTTATAGGGTTTTAAAACCCCTTTGGCATGTGTAAGACCGTCTCTTTGCTTCAATTGGGGAAAACTATTTCCCATTCCCTACCCCTTAAACCATCATTTTCAGTCATACAGGAAATCAAAAGCCTGGACACTGGACTCTAAGGGGACAGGGAACAGAAAAGGGTAAGGCCCCCCGGCCCAAAAAAGGGGGGAAATTTCCCCTTAAAAGTCTTGCCCCTTTGGGACCACGCACATAAAATTAACAGACAAAAAACTTTGTCCCCCTTCCAAAGAAGAGAGAGAGAGAGTTATCCCTTCTTTCTGGAAAACTTGGGCGGGGGCCCTTTTTCTTCCTAACCGCCGTGTGGAAAGCTGCTGCCCCTTTTTTATTTTTGTAGCTTTTTCCCCTTTCCCCCTTTAATACATATCATTTTTCCCTAAAAAAAATACCCCTGCGCAGGGGGGAAATCGAGCCCGGGAAACTTTGGCTTACATATGTATTTAGTACGTTTTACTGGTTTTTGTTCAATTAAGGGTGAAATATACTCTTTAAATTTTTTAAAATTTATGGATTAGATAAGCAATTAACCCCTGGATAGAAAAACTAAGTCACAACAATTTTTGGGCGTCCTTCTTTTTTTTTTTTGTTTTTTTTTTTTTTGGATTGCCCAGCCCGAGGTTTTTAAAAATTTTAAAAACGAATTTTAGTGCTGGGTTTTTTTATTAACAATCAGAAATTTGGGATTGATTTAAAAAAAACAACATGAAAGCAAATTTATTTTGGTTTTTTGACCAATACAAATAAAAGAACCCTTAACCAAACCAAAAAATGAGTAAGACAATTTTATTGTTAGTCTTTTTTTTGACAATCAAACAAATTAATTTTTTTTTAAAACTTTTCCAAAACAAGCAGCAATATTATTGGGGTTTTTTTGCCCAATACATAAAAAAGCCCACCCTACCAGCTAGAAAAATAGTAGGATTTTAAATTTTTTTTTTTATTGTTATTTTTTTTTTTATTGACAATCAACAATTTTTTAAATTTTTTAAAACATTCACAAAAAGGGCAGCAATATTATTTAGGGGGTTTTGCCCAAATACTTATAAAAAAAACACTACCTTTCTGGGAAAATGGAAAGGAGCCACCCCCAAAATTTTTTACAAAAAACACTTTTAGTTGAGGGTAGAGTTGTTTTTTTGGAAAAATGTTTTAAACATTTTTCCCCCTGGCAATCTTACTTTTCCCAAACCCAAACTCAAGCAAAATTAACATTGGGTTCCCGGGCTTTTCCCAAATTAGCAAAACTTTAAATAACTTTTGTTTTTCTCAAGTTCGTTTTTTAAACCCTTGACCCCCGATTTTATTCCCCTTTCTCGATGTGTCTAACGCCCTGCATAAAACCCCCTCGCCCCAACAGGTTTTCCTGTGGAAACAGCAGTTTTTTTTGACATTGGAAAATTTTTTGCCCCAAAAAAAATTGGAAAACCTTTTCGTAGGAAACCTTTTTACAAAAACCGGGAGCATTTAAAAGGCATAATTTTCTATTGGGGATGCAAACAAAAGAAATAAACACCGCTTTTTTAACGGGTTTTTTTTCAAAAATTTTACCCAAGTTTTTATGGGAGCAGCAGAGTACGTTCCCAGTTTTTTTTAATTTTACTTTTTTAAAAATCCACCCATTTTTTTTTCCTCCAGATAATCAAAAGCGTGCTTTAGAAATTTTAAAAACGCTTTACAATTCCCAAAAAATAATTAATTTTGGGAAAAGGGGGAAAGTTACCCAAACTGCCCCGGCTTTAGTATGTAGGGCGGGCGGGCGTTTCACCCATAAATTTTTTCATTTGGAAAAAATTTTTGTAAAAATTTTTAAATCCCCGAGAATTTTTCAGGTTTTTTTCAGAAATTTTTCCCTCCCGCGTTTGGGGGTGGGGGACGCAAACCTTTTTTCTCTTTCTGGCTGGTTTAAAAAGGGGACTCTGACCTTTTGGAAAAACCCCCAGTGAAAATTGGGGCGCCTGGTAGGTAAATTCGCCTTTGGACGGTGGGCACGCAGGTGACTCTACTGATGGTGGACAGACGACCCCTGACGACGGGTTTCGTGTGACGTTTTTTGGTGGTTAGGGGGAACCCCCAGGTGGTTGGGGCTCTAGGGCTGGGCCGTCTTTTGAACCCCCTTTTGGGGGTTTTTGTTTTCGGGTTTTCCTTTTTAGGGCGGCCCCTTCCGGGGCCCCCGGCGGCCGGGCCCTTTTTTGGGAAAATACGGTTTTACGGATGGTTGGGGGGAACTCGAAAGGGGGTTGGGCGGTGGAGGTCGGGGGTTAACAAAAAGCCTTTCCAACCGTCCCCCCTTTTCCCCGGGAAATTTTTTAAAACGGGCACGTTACAAACAAAACCCTTTTAAAATTTTCCACGATTCCCCTTTAGGGTAGTACTTCCCCTCGCTCGTAACGTTTTCCCGGTGAGTCACAAAACCTATGAACCTCGCCCTCAAATTTTTTAAATTTCCCCGTCCATCACAACCCCCGCCCCACACAGTGAACATTCTCCCCCCCGTCATATAGGCCCGCCCCCCCATCGTTATGGCCCACAAAAAAAATTAAATTTTATTTGCCGGATCGAAGCATGGTGAGCCGTTTCCCCGAGAGGGGTAAACGTCCCGTAGAGTCCCCCCAAGCCCCCGCTGCCCGTTGTTGTTGTTAAAATGCGTGTCCCCCTTAATGCGCCCTTCAAAATTCACAATTTTTTTGGGAGGGGAACCGGGGTTTTTTTTTTCTTTGTCCCCGGGGGTAAAAAGAGTTTTTCTTTAATTTTTAAATCCCCACAGTCTTCATTGTAAGGGGTTTCCAAACCGGCCCGGGGTAAAAAAAAAAAAAAAAAAACAAAAAAAAAAAAAAAAAAAAAAAAAAAAACTCGCCCCTCTTTGGTTTGGGTTTTTAGGCTTTTCCCGAATTTTTTTGACGGCTTTTTGTTTTTCCACCCCAGTACTTTTGATTTACGGCTAGATCACACAATTTTTACGGTTTTTTTGCACCACGTCGAGAAAATTTTTCTTTTCCCGCTTTCCGTAAATTTTTCCTTTTTGGACCGGGACCCCACAAAAAGTTTTAAATAGACAACCAAGTGGGCACCCCTCTTTTTTAGCCACCCCTCCCCCGTTTGGGCGTCCATCCGTTTTATTCTTGTTTTCGAAAAATTTTTTTGTCTGCCCGCCAACCTGGCGCCCGTGTCGATGAACCCCCCCGAATTTTAAGCTTGTCTTTAACTCCTTTTTGTTGTTTTTCCCCCCACCCCCCCTACTGGCCCCCCCAGGGGTTGCGACCTAACACGCAATGATTACGTCATTGGGGAAAACCCCCAAAATTTTTGGGGGGTCCAGATCTAATTTCTTGTCCCCGTTTAGGGCCCTCAAAGGGTGACCCAGGGGGGGAAAACCCCCCCGCTTTCCCCCGGGGCCCAAAGTTAAACCCCAATTTTTCCCAAAATTTTTTCTTGTCTTTTCCCGCCCGGGCATACTGGGCCAGGGGAAAAAACCCCCGTTGCCCCCCAAAGCCCTCCCATATCTATTCTTTTCCCCGTCGGGCCGGGCATATTGGCACCAAAAAAAAACCGATTCCCGAGGGCCCCAAAGAAAAACCCCAATAAACTAATTTTTGTCTTGTCGGGCCCCACATTTCTGGGCGCCAGGGTTTTGGGGCAAAAAAACGCGAATTTAATTTCGTCATAGGAAAAAAAAAAAAAAATCAGGTTGTCCGGTCCGGGGGGGGAGCCTGGGGGGGGGGGGGGGTGGAAAAAAATTAACCAGGCATTTTTTACAGACGGCCTACCCAAAAAACCAATTTTTTTTTGTAGACTTGTGGGCGGGGGATAGCGGCCCCTTTAAAAATTTTTGGGGTTTCCCGAGGGGGGGCCCCCGATTTGTGGGTTTTGGGCCCGCCTTTTGGGGTTGGGGACATTAAAACGTCCCGGGTTGGTTTGTCGAGGGGGGAGGGGGGTTTTTTGGAAAAGCAGGTCCCAAAATTGGGGGGGAAGGAGGATATTTTTTAATTTGCAAAAACCCAAACCCAAGGGGGAAAGTAGGTCACTCAAACCTGGCGTCAGGGTGGTGAAGGAGGAGGGGGTCTCTGGAACAAATTACCACACTCTACCACAAAGCACCATAGCGCAAGGTTCATGCTGCTTGTTCGCGGACAGAGCCTTGTGACAGAAGAGCCGATGTTCATTATAGGCTTGTCAGCCATAGCGCAAGCTTCGTGCCGAGCCCTCCGTCAAACTGACGCCAGGGAAAACCCCCGTTGCCCGGGCAATGACCTCAATAATCTATCTTGTTTGTCTGCCCGACATACTGGCGCCAGGGAAAAACCCCGTTTCCCGGGGCAATGACCTCAATATCTATTAACAATCATCAAGAACCAACATGTCAGGGTTGGTAGTCGAGGGGGAGGCGGATGTGGAAAGCAGTGCAAAATTGGTGGGGGAAGGAGGATTATTTATAGCAACCAATCAGAGGAAAGTAGGTCAGGGGTGGGGGGAATAACGGTAAAGATGTGGAAAGCAGGTCACTTCAACAGGATGTGGGTTGTTTTGACCCGTTGGCGGAAGCGGGGTTCCCATGGGGCGTACTACTATTGAAAACAACGGGCCAAAATTCGATTTCCAGCCTCCCGTTATGGGCCAAACAAACAAAACTAAATTGACGCATTTAACGACGTGCCCACCATTGCTGATCCATACGTGATTATTTTTATTTTGGATATTTTATAAAAAAAAACATTCATGAATTTAATAAAACTTACTTTTTGAGTGCTGTCACTGTAATAATTACAATCCATTTATTTGTGTTTTGTTATTAAAAAGATTAAGCTCACCCCACCTTAACTCATGGAAACAGTTTTGTACGTACAAGTAGACTTTTATTAAAAACCTACTTAAAACTATATTTCCCTACATAAACCAAGTCGTGCTCCCACTTCCAGCTCTGCTCCCTCTTACCAGCTTCTGCTCCCTCTTGCCATCTTTATTTCTCTTACCAGCTTTGCTCCTCTTACCAGCTCTGCTCTCTCTTACTAGCTCTGCTCCCACTTCCCAGCTCTGTTCCCTCTTACCAGCTCTGCTCCCTATTACCAGCTCTGCTCCCTCTTGCCATCTCTGCTCCTCTTACCAGCTCTGCTCCTCTTACCAGCTCTGCTCTCTCTCTTACAAGCTCTGCTCCTCTTACAGCTCTGCTCCCTATTACCAGCTCTGCTCCCTCTTGCCATCTCTACTCCTTTACCAGCTTTGCTCCCTCTTCACCAGCTCTGCTCTCTTCTTACAAGCTTGCTCCCACATCCCAGCTCTGTTCCCTCTTACCAGCTCTGCTCCCTATTACCAGTTCTGGTCCCTCTTACCAGCTCTGATCCTCTGCCAGCTCTGCTCCTCTTACAAGCTTCTGTTCCTCTTACCAGCTCTGTCCCCTCCTTACCAGCTCTGCTCCATCTTACAAGCTTTGCTCCTCTTACAAGCTCTTCTCCTCCTATCAGCTCTGCTCCTCTTACAAGCTCTGCTCCTCTTACAAGCTCTGATCCCTTCCCAGCTTTGCTCCTCTTACATTTTTGCTCCCTTTTAAAAAGCTTGCTTCTTTAAACCAGCTCTGCTCCTTTACGTTTTTGCTCCCTCTTAAAAGATCTGCTCCCTCTTCCCATCTGCTCCTTTTTACCACTCTGTCCTTTAAAAGCTCTTTTCCTCTTACCAGCTTGTTCCCTCTTACCCCTCTCCCTCTTAAAAGCCTGTTCCCTTTACCAGCTTGCTCCTCTTACAGCTTTGTCCCCTTACCAGCTCTGTCCCCTTACAAGCTCTTTTCCCCTTTACGTCTGACCTTTGCCACTTGATCCTCTTGCCAGTTTTCTGCTACTCTTACTGCTTGCTCCTCTTACAAGCTTTCTCCTTTACCAGCTCTGACCTCTTCCCAGCTCTGACCCTTCCCGCTTGACCCCTTTTTACCGTCGCTCCCTTTCAAACTTTGTCTCTTGCACCTTGATCCTCTTCCCCAACTCTGATTCTTGCCCAGTCTGACCCTCTTGAAAGTCTGCTCCCCTTAAAGCTCTGCCCTCTTACCAGCTTGATCCCTTGAGCTCTCCCCCCCTTTTACAAGCTCTGTCCTTTACCACACTGCCCCCCTTCCAAAAACCTCTGGAAGTAATTTTTGGGGGATGGAAGGGAAATTTTGAGCGAGTTCCCATATTTTTCGTTTTCGGGCAGTTAAAAACAAACACTTTTTGCCCCAAAAAAATATGGGTATTGTCGGTTAGATACTTTTTTTTTTAATATTTTGATTGACAATCTTACCGTTACTGATTTTTAAATCAGGGTATCGTAGAATTTAACAAAAATGTTTGAAAAAAAAAAAAAAAACCCTAGTAAAATTTACGAAAATGCCGAGAAAGATTTTTTTTTTTTAAACTGTTGATTTACCCAATCATATAAAATATATATATAATTTATTTTGGACAAAAAAAAGTTCTTTTAAATAAACAGAAAAAATATGGATTTAGATTTCGTTTTTTTTCCCCCCTTTAATTTAAATTAATTAACGGTCCCCAAAAAGGTTTTAAAAATGGCTTTGTATTCGAAATTTAAAATAATGTAACACAGTGGCTTGGTTATGTTGGTCGTCTCCTGTCGGTACACGGAAAGGAAAAAGACCCTTGACCCCGGGGAAATGTTTAGTAGTTACCCTTAACTTTTTTGTTTTTTATTTCATCGGTGACCCCAGAACGCAGTACTTACACCGGGCATTTTTAATTTATTGTATTTTTTTTTATTCCCCCTTAAGCCCCGTAAAAATAATAAAATAAAACAAAAACTATTTTTTAATTAATTATTATTAAATACGTATGAAGGTTTTTGCTTAGTGACAATTTGATAATGTAAAAATAGAAAAACGAAAGCAAAGTGCAAAATAAAATAATTGTTTTAAAAAAAAGTAAAGTATTTTATGGGGGTTTTTTTGATTTTTAAAGGGTTTTTTCTTAAACATGAGTTATAATACAAACTTTTTTTACAAAATAGTTTAAATTTAAAAAAAAAAACCGTTTTACCGTAGGTTTGTGGAAAAAGAATACCGGGGGGGCCCAAAATAGCAATTATTTAAATAAAGTAAACCAATAATTTAAATTAGTTTTTAAAATACCCTGGACCGGGAATTGAACCAGAAACCCTTTTAATTTTAAAGTGATAATGCTTTACCTGAGTATCCAGGATTTCCAATATTTTACAAGTTGTAGTTAAAGAAAAAAATTCCCTAAATTAACAGTAATTTTTTTGAGTAAAGTAGACTATTTTTTTGTTTTTATTATATTATTTTATATAGGGAACTGTTTTTCTCTTAAATTTCGTTTTAAAAAAAAATTAGGAATATACTTAAAAGATGGTAGGGAACTTCGCACCTTCTAAACCCCCTCCGTTCACTCGGGAGAGATTCAAACCAAAGTCCACGAAAAACCCCAATCAGTATTTTATGAAAACACATTTTTAAAATTTTAAATTTTGGGGGAAAAAAAATTAACCTTTTTTGTTTTAAAAATTTTTTAAAACAAAAGTAAATACGGTATGGGGTGTTTCCTATAATTAACAAATCAATGTTTTGTGGGAAATGAATAGACAATATGAAAAATTTGGCGATTGTTTTACCTTTTTGTTTAACTTTCTGACTTTTTCAGGAGTCATGTGAAACATGAATCATGGTGTGTCAAAGTCTGGATGAGGTGAGACAATTAGACTTTTTGTAACTTGAAAACTACACTTTAGTTGAAAAGTAAATATTCACTAACTAAAAAAAGCAAAATACATATACATTTATCCTTTTTGAAAATAAGTAACTAACGGCTCCCCTGGACGGTTAGACAAACCTCGACGTTGTTCACACTCTCTCAGCATAGACGTTATTTGTTTACATCCCACCCTAACTTTCTTGAAGATAAGTAACTCGCGAGTCCCCGGATTTTGAAAACCTCAGACTTTTTCCATCACTCTCCCCAGCATAGATGTTAGTTTTTCCCTCCCACCTTTAAATTTTTTGAAGTAAGTAATCGAGCTCCACTGACAAAACCTCGCACGTTGTCCATACTCTCCTCAGCAAATTCCCTCTAGTTGTTTAATCCCCCCTTTTAAATTTCTTTAAGATAAGAACTCAACGAGCTCCCCTAGACAACCTCAGCCTTGTCCCTCACTTCCCCAATGTGTCAGTTGTTTCATCCCCCCTATCTTTCTGAAGATAAAATAATCAGACGATCCCCGGACCAAAAACCCCGCCTTTATTCCCCCTCTCGCTAGATCGTCTAGTTGTTTCATCCCACCTATACTTTTGAAGATAAGTACTCAGACGAGCTCCAGCCGAAAACTCGCATTGTTCATCCCTTTCCCCGCATGATCTTAGTTGTTTACTCCACCCTATTTTTTGAAGAAAGTAACCGCGCCCCAACAAAATCGCACGGGCCAAACCTTTTCACATAGATCGTTAGTTTTTTTAAACCCCCCCTTACTTTTTGGATAAGTAAATCGAGATCCCTGCCCCCCCAACACCCTCCCCCCCCCCCCAAACCCCCCCCCCCAACAAAAAACCCCCCCCCAAACCAAAAAAACCAAATAAAACACCCCCAAAAAACCCCAGCACGTTGTCCATCCCCTCCTAATAGTGCCCAGTTGTTTCCAAAACCCCATACTTTTTTGAAAATAAGTAATTTAGACGACTCCACGGACAAACCCCCAGAGTTTTTCCATCACCTCCTCAGCATGATGTCTAGTTGTTTTTAAATCCCCCCCTATACTTTCTTGAAAAAAATCAACGATCCAAGAAAACCCCAGACGTTGTCCATCTCTCCTACTAGATGTCTGTTGTTTCCATCCCCCCCAAAACTTTTTTGAAGAAAGTAATCAGACGGCTCCCCTGGACGTAGACAAACCTCAGCACGTTTCCATCACTCTCCTCAGCATAGATGTCTAGTTGTTTACCTCCACCTATACTTTCTTGAAGATAAGTAACTCAAAAGTCCCCCGGCAAACCCCGCCGTTGTCCAAAACTCTCCTAGCAAGTGTTAGTTGTTTACATCCCACCCCATACTTTCTTGAAGTAAGTAACTCGACAGCTCCCCTAGAAAACCTCACACGTTTTTTTCCTCACTCTCCTCAGCATAGATCGTTGTTGTTTCCATCCCACCCCATCTTTCTTTTAAGATAAGTAACTCAGACGAGCTCCATAAAAACCTGACTTTGTCCATATTCCTCAGCATAGTGTCTAGTTGTTTACAACCCACCCCCTTCTTTCTTGAAGATAATTTAATCAGAGACTCCCCTGGGCGTCAGAAAACCCCAGCACTTTTCATCCTCTCCCCAGCAAAAATGTCAAAATTGTTTACATACCCATACTTTCTTGAAGATAAGTAACCCAAAGACTCACTGGACGTCGACAACTCCAGTCCACACCTCCCCAGCATAGAAGTCTAGTTGTTTCCATCCCACCCCTATACTTTCTTGAAGATAAGTAACTCAGACGAGCTCACTGGACGTCAAAAACTCAGACGTTGTTCATCACTCTCCTGCATAGATCGTTAGTTGTTTACATCCCACCCTATACTTTTGAAGATAAGTAACTCGACGAGCTCCATGGAGTAGACAAACCTCGCACGTTGTTCATCCCCTCTCTCAGCATAGATCGTTTAGTTGTTTACAATTCCACCCTATACTTTCTTGAAAATAAGTAACTCAGACGAGCTCCACTAGACAAACCTCAGCACGTTTTTCCATCACTCTCCTCAGAAAAGATGTCTAGTTGTTTACATCCCACCCTATACTTTCTTGAGAAAGTAATCAGACGAGCTCCCCTAGACAACCTCAGCACGTTGTCCCCTCACTTCCTCAGCATAGATCGTTAGTTGTTTCCATCCCACCCTATACTTTCTTGAAGATAAGTAACTCAGACGAGCTCCACTGAGCAGACAAACCTCAGCACGTTTGTCATCACTCTCCCCAGATAGATCGTTAGTTGTTTCCATCCCCCATATTTCTTGAAGATAGTAACTCAGACGAGCTCCACTGGACGTCAGACAAACCTCAGCACGTGTTCATCACTCTCCTCAGCATAGATCTCTAGTTGTTTACTCCACCCTATACTTTTTGAAAATTTAAATAATCAGACGAGCTCCACTAGACAAACCTAGCACGTTGTCCATCACTTCTCCCCAGCATAGATCGTCTAGTTGTTTAATCCCACCCTATACTTTCTTGAAGATAAGTAACTCAGACGAGCTCCACTAGACAACTCAGCACGTTGTCCATCACTCTCCTCAGCATAGATTTGTTAGTTGTTTTCCCTCCCACCCTATACTTTTTTTGAAGATAGTAACTCAGACGAGCTCCATGGACGTCAAACCTCAGCACGTCCATCACTCTCCTCAGCATAGATCGTTAGTTTGTTTACCCCAATCCACCTATACTTTTTGAAGATAAGTAACTCAGACGAGCTCCACTACGTGACAAACCTCAGCACGTTGTCCATCACTTCTCAGCATAGATGTTAGTTGTTTCCATCCCACCCTATACTTTCTTGAAGATAAGTAACTCGACAAGCTCCACCCGGGCAAACCCCAGCACGTTGGTCCATCACTCTCCTCAGCATAGATCGTCTAGTTGTTTACATCCACCCTATACTTTCTTGAAGATAAGTAATCAGACGAGCTCCACCGGGCAAACCTCAGCATGTCATCACTCTCTCAGCATAGATCGTTAGTTGTTTACATCCCACCCCATACTTTTTGAAAATAAGTAACTCAGACAGCTCCAACGGACAAACCTCAGCACGTTGTTTCCCTCACTTCTAGCATAGATGTTTTAGTTGTTTCATCCACCCTATACTTTCTTGAAGATAAGTAATCAGACGAGTCACCCGGGCAAACCTCAGCACGTTGTCCATCACTCTCCCCAAACATAGATGTCTAGTTGTTTCCCTCCCCCTATACTTTCTTGAAGATAAGTTTAAATAGACGAGCTCCCATTAGACAAACTCAGCACTTTGTCCATCACTCTCCTCAGCATAGATCGTCTAGTTGTTTAATCCCACCCTATACTTTCTTGAAGATAAGTAACTCAGACGAGCTTCACTAGACAAACCTCAGACGTTGTCATCACTCTCCCCAGCATAGATGTCTAGTTGTTTCCATCCCACCTTACTTTCTTGAAGATAAGTAACTCAGCGAGCTCCACTGGGTCAGACAAACCTCAGCACGTTGTCCATCACTCTCCTCAGCATAGATCGTTCTAGTTGTTTACATCCACCTATTTCTTTCTTGAAGATAAGTAATCAGACAAGCTCCACGGACAAACCCCAGCACGTGTCCATCATCTCTCAGCATAGATCGTCTAGTTGTTTCACCCACCTTACTTTCTTGAAGATAAGTAACTCAGACGAGCTCCAAGGACAAACCCCAGCACGTTGTCCCTCCTCTCCCCAGCATAGATCGTCTAGTTGTTTACATTCCACCTATACTTTCTTGAAGAAAGTAACTCAGACGAGCTCCACTGGAACGTCAGACAAACCTCAGCCTTTGTCCCTCACTCTCCCCAGCATAGATGTCTAGTTGTTTAATCCACCCTATACTTTCTTGAAGATAAGTAACTCAGACGAGTCCACTAGACAAACCTCAGCACGTGTCCCCTCACTCTCCTCAGCATAGATCGTCTAGTTGTTTTCATCCCCCTATACTTTCTTGAAGATAAGTAACTAGCAGCTCACCGGACGTAGACAAACCTCGCCGTTGTCCATCACTCTCCCCAGCATAGATCGTCTTAGTTGTTTTCCATCCCCCCCTATACTTTCTTGAAGATTAAGTAACTCAAAACGAGCTCACGGACGTCAGACAAACCCCAGCACGTTGTCCATCACTCTCCTCAGCATAGATCGTCTAGTTGTTTACAACCCACCCTATACTTTCTTGAAGATAAGTAACTCAGACGAGCTCACCGGACGTCAGAAAACCTCAGTACGTGTTTCATCAGTCTCTCTTCATAGATCGTCTAGTTGTTTCCATCCCACCTATACTTTCTTGAAGATAAGTAACTCAGACGAGCTCCACTAGACAAACTCAGCACGTTGTCCATCACTCTCCTCAGCATAGATCGTCTAGTTGTTTCTGACCCATCCTATACTTTCTTGAAGATAAGTAACTCAGACAAGCTCCACGGACAACCTCAGCACTTTGTCCATCACTTCCTCAGCATAGATCGTCTAGTTGTTTACAAACCACCCTATACTTTCTTGAAGATAAGTAACTCAGACGAGCTCCACAGGACAACCTCAGCACGTTGTCCATCACTCTCCTCAGCATAGTATCGTCTAGTTGTTTCTGACCCATCCTATATAATGTGGTTGGTTATGAAGGTTATTTTCAAACAATAGATCACCATTTATGACACTTTCTTTTTTGGTTGATACCACATAGTTTAAACAAATCCTGATTTAGGGTGCCTTGCACCTTACAAATTTGTGGTCCATCGTTCTCTGCACTTCAGAGTTGATACCTTCTGTGTGTAACCTATCGTAAACTCTTTAAGTTAATAATAATGGTTTTAGGTTGTCTATTTTCAGACAACCTACAATTGAGTTGCTGTCAAAATTGTTTCCAGAAAACAATGGTGGGAAGGGTGTTGAGGGGTAAAAGGGAAGAATATAAAAACAGGTTTTAAGAATACTTAACCACAGTATCTTTGGATCGTGAAAAGTTAAATCAAACGTTTCTTGGAAATTGTAAGGTCATGGAACATTTCGGGCCGATACTTGTGTTGTATCTCTGAATGTTGCCAAATAATAAAACAATGTTCATGGTTGGTTTTGAGAAGACTCAGTCAGTCTTACCATAAAGCTATCATAATTATATTGTCATTCTAGGGGACAGTTACTCTACAGGTTGCTGCCTGGTGGGATACGAGACGCGTAGACGTTTAGAAAACCACATTATTTAAAAAGGTTAGAAATTTTTTTATATTGCTTTAAACCAAATGTAGGTGAAAAGTAAGAGCTGTTTATAATGAGATTAAAAGTTTAGATTTAAGTTTAAAGTTTAAAAAAAAATCGGTGACGCTTTATGTGAATAGTTGTAGCTATGAAAATAACGCAGAAGGTTATAAAGCTAAATAAAGTTTTTTCTATCAAATAAATCATTATTGATTTTATAGAATCACAACAGATACTTTTAGATAATTAGAGATTGTTAAATATGGTTTTATGTAAGTTATCAGATATTTTTTAAAGACACTTTAAACTAAAAATAAAAACTTTTTAACTAGTCAAAACTTTTGCTTACATTTTGGTGAAAACCATATTTAATAATATCAAACCACTTAGTAAATAATTTGGTATTCTAAACGTCTGAAAAGCTTTTCAGTGCTCTCCCCATGTAGCATGTGAAGAGTGCAGGGAACGAAAAAAAAGGTGTTTTTGAGATTTTATATAGTACACTTTTTTTTTGTCAAAATAATCCGATAATTCTTCAGTAGAAAAGTTTTTTATTTTTATTTTATTCTCATGGTGATATCAACAGTTGTTGAATATTTGTCAAGGATGTCCTACAATGTAATGACAACTTTTATCTTCATTAAAAATTTGTTAAATATAATGTCACTATGCTCATGGCAGATACTAAGTGACTGTTTCGTATTACCCATGTGTATTTTTCTACTGGAAAAATAGATTTATTACGGCAAGAAAAATGTTTTTTATATAAAAACTGCAAACACCCTTAATTTACCTTTTCTCGCGTCCCTACACTCTCCCTTAAATCCCCGATGGAGGGTCAAAGGGTTTATTCCTGTTTATTTTAAATGTGGGAAAATTTCCAAAGTTTCTTTTTCCTCCCAAAAACCCTACTATATGGTAGAATTCTGACAAAGAAAAAGACCTTTCAAACATTCCTTCCTAGCATAAACAGTCTAAATGGTCCTATTACACCTTTGACATGGTTTTTATACTGGTTTTTAATGAATAGTGTATATTAATTAGGTCTAAAATATGTCGCTATGCATATGAAAGTAAATAGTACAATAAAATAAGGACAAAGCTAGTACATTTAAAATTAAAAATCTAAGAATAAAATTATGAATTAGTGAGAAATACTTGTTGTTAACTAAATTTATATTTGTTATTGCCAGATTTTAAATTTAAAGTTTTAGCAAATTTATGGTTAAAAACTTTTTATTTTACTTCTTAAACAACAAAACGGTATTAATTTATTCCACAAATTGGGGACGTTGTTGACGTGATACTTACACCGTATTACGGTAACGGTACCATAACATCAGGGGTGATTCACGAATGGTTCAACTTAACTTACACAAGGTTTCTGAAGGATTAAAACCCCACCTGGATCGATCCAGGCCCCTGTACCTCCTAAACCACTTGGCCATGGACAAGGGCAAGAGGAGGCCTATGAGGAGCTGTCACGTGACGAGCTATGTTCCTTTGTTCCAGGCTACAGACCTCGCGAGGTGACTGGTTGGTTTGGGAGGGGGGCTGGGTGAAAAATAAGGACTAGCAGCCGAGAGGGTGGAAGGTTTCAGGGTCAAGTAATCAGCTTGTTACCCCTCCAGCCATCTTACCTTCACAACCCTCCCTCCCCACGTGCTACATGGTCTAAGTGCTTCTTGCAAGTAGCTATGGTGGGTTTTGATAAAAGAAAACGAGTCTTCCTTGAGAGCCATGAGGACATGTTCTTTAAACTTGATTTTGGTTAGGAACCCTATTTGGAAGCCCTTACTTGTACCAAATCCTAATATATGGTAGTATTTTATAGAATAATAGACCTTCCAGAACGGACTTCTTACTAAAATAACGACAGTACTTAAATCGTATTTTACCTATCCTTTCTATACGCACATTTATATAATGAGGCTGGAATTATGAAGGTAGAATTTAGAGGATATTCCATTTTCTTGGAAAGAGATTATAAAATCACCCAGGAAAAATCCTCCTATTATATGCAGCAGGTACTTGAGCATGATCTTATGTCCCCAGCAATCAAGTTGATGCAAAAATAACGACATAGACCCAAACAACCACCGATTCAGGTTATAATGATATGTGATGGCACTAAGTCCTGCAAAAGGATATATGCTTGAAATTTAAAAAAAAATATTTGTATACATTGTGAAGCTACTTCTAATTATTATGTTTAACCACCAGTTTATTATGGCGGAATGTATGGAATATTGGCGTTAAGGTTAGTATTTTTGAATTTGTTTAACATAAACTTTCCTTCGGGCACAAAATAAAATATTTCTCTAGTACGTGTGTTTAATTTTTATTCAACAGTTCTGGATATTGATCATAATAGTCTGACATTGTGATAAGAACAACATTTTCTTTCCCCTCAAAAAGTTTCTCATCAAATGCCAAAATTTCCATCACGGTATCCCAAAAATGTTGAGGTTAATATGTGTAGAAACTAAATTAATATATCTTAAAAGAGCAATATTGTATTTATTTTGCCCAAAATATTTATTCCAGAAGAACACCAAAAATACCAACTTAAGTCAGGTTACTCCCCCCTAATTTAAGGCAAATCCAAAAGGTACAAATGAGAGAGCTAGATGGTATTACGTCTCCTCGCATTAACAAAAAATAGAGGATGAGAGAATCACATTTGTTCCATAAATATTCCAGACCATGGTCTAATATAAGGGGCAGGGGTACCCTCAGTGTTTGCAAATGTAAACAAAGGTACAAGTGGCAACCCCTGTCTCTAAACGGGAAGGGATGGACACACCCTGACACTGAACTGTTCATGACATCGTAGAAGAGTGGACCATGTGCTTGAAGGTGTTTTCGTGGTGATGATCCCAAGAGTTGTGGCCATTAATATACACCATGTCACACAAAAATATCATCTTTTCTTTTTAGCTTTTATAAGGAAAATTTGCTCTTAAACACCGATATCAAATACGGACATTTCAGAAAAACAGCAGCCATTACTTACGGCAGCTACTCAGCATATCGCGACCATTTATTGATATCATGAATGCATCTACGCAACACATAAAACATTATTATATAAAATATATATATATTTTATATCATAAATACAGCTAGGATGACTAACCCAGCTACTTCTATATCAGAAACTCAGTCATAAATACTTATTGTATTTTCCTACAACTACTGATGAGATCACTTTTAAAATCGAGAAAACAGCCCTGGTTTAAATTAGGATTTTTTTTACATCCCTGAATTGGTAGACTTGTGTTTGTGTTAGAACTCACTAGGGTTATGATGGTGGTGTGGTGGGGGCAGTCTAAACTAAGTTGATGCAGTTGAATCTTGAACTTTGAATTTTTTCAATAATTAGTTTTGTACTATTTTCGTGTCACAAACAAAAAAGCGGAATTCAGAGGGTTGTTTTTTTTTTTCTTATATAGTTTCCAATGTATGAGTCTTCACGAAAATCGGTTCAATTTTTCTAAACTCTCCCTTCCCTAATCCCTAATCTGTGTAGATAAATGCTTATAGGCCGTATGGTTAAAAGCCCCTAAGAGGCGGGTGGTAGGACGTGGTGCTTAAAAAGAGTAAGGTGCTAATTAAAAAAAATTTTTGTAGACAGCAGTGTGAAGAGGTGAACGTGCAATAGCTTATAAGATTCTTAAAAAAATTTTTTTTTTCATTTATTTAAGTATTTAAGGGTTTCACTTTTGAACTGACTGAAACATCAGCAGCTAGAATTTCTATGAGCGAGATTTTTAAAGACCTACCAAATTTTGTTGGGAAAAGATATTTTCATTAATCTTTCAGTGTTCTTTGACATGCCCATTTGACAGGGGACTGACGGCTTTACTTCCCACCCAAAAGGGAAAGGTTGTACTACAGATGTTTATCACTCAATAAAAGTCCATTGACCCCAGCGGGGTTTTTAAACCACAAGCATTGACCCTTGGGCGAGCACTTTACTCAAGACCCCCGAGGCCAACTTTTGAAAGTAAATAATAATAAATGATAGCATTTCAAAAACAGTATAATTAATTTTGTTTGGTTTTAGTCCGTAAATGAATGTTCTTGACGAACTTATTATAGTTAAATACAAAAACCCTTCCCCCTCTCTCCCAAAAATGACCACAAAACAAATATACAAAAAGCTTCTCCAAGTGAGATTACTCCTTATATCCCCCCTTTATTTTACCTTGGGAAAGGTGGCAACATAGCTGTCTCCTGTTTATTGGGTGTTTTAAAGGGTTCATACGTGTATCAAGTATTTTAAAAAACACAAAACCCAAAACAAAACTAATGCGCCAATTCACTTGATAGCTTGTTTGTAGTTTACTGTTAATTGGTCCAACTAATGAGCGAAGCAAGAGGATGGTTCCCCTCTCTCTCTGTGCACCATGTGGCAACAGGGCGCGGGGCTCAGCTGGTGGTGATGACCACAGGATATTTTTTTCACCCGGGGGATGTTTTCCAGATTCAGTTGTTTATATTTAGCGGTTTACATTTAGTAATTCGTTTTTTTTTTATCACACTTGAGCTTTGTCTCAGATACTTGACTCGATTCTGTCTTCAAACATAATTTAATAGATTGTTAACAATATTGGCTATTGAAATTTCAAATCCCAACAGAGGAATTTGGACTAGCACCTATGATTCACGCTAGTGAGCATGTGGTCTCAAGTCACACTTCTTTAGGTGATTTGCCCGTGACGATGAGGTTGGACTCGAATCCCGACAGGGTGGGGCCTTTTTGGGTGGTTTTTAAGAAATAGTCTCCTGCTTTTCACACATGAAAATATGGATAGATTTCCCCTAAACTTACCATCGAAGTCCCTACCACGTTAGCATAAAACTTCGCAGGGTTGTTGAGTGGTGTGAGGCTTAACCCAGATTGGACTGCTGATGAAAGAGATTGTGACTCGAATCCGACAGGTGATTTTTTTAAATCCGGAATGGTTTTCCATTTTAAAATCTACGCAAACACATTCCTGTAATGATTCTTCACTCTACGCAAACACATTCTGTAATGATTTCATATGCGTGTAACCCCAAAAAGGGTAGTGAGAAGCTGTCTTTTTTTTGAATGATCCAAATATGATATCCGAGGTAGGGTCAAAGTAACCCTTTTAAAAGCCCAGTATTTTTGGATAAAAGTATGACCCCTATTCCTAAACCCTAGTGAACATAGTGAACTAAC